>PVJS01033640.1:8193-22150 GCA_004027185.1 Glis glis
TTTTCTCTCTCTCTCTCTCTTTTTGGTACTAGGGATTGAACCCAGGGACATTCTACCTGTGAGCTACACCCTAGCCCTTTTCATTTTATTTATTTATTTATTTGCGGTACTGGGGGTTGAACCCAGAGGCATTCTACCTCCGAGCTACACCCTTAGCCCTATTTTTTATTCTTTATTTTGAAACAGGGTCTAACTAAGTTGCGGAGGGCCTCACAAAGTAGCTGAGCCTGGCTGTGAACTGGGATCCTCCGGTCTCAGCCTCCCAAGTACTGGGATTACAAGTGTGCGCCACCACCCCCGGCTTTCATTTTTTAAAAATTTTGAGACAGAGTCTTGCTAAATCGTTGAGGCTGGCCTCAAACGTGTGATCCTCCTGTCTTATCCTGCCAAGTACTGGAATTATAGGGTTGTGACAGCACACCAACTTTCCATGTTTGTGTATTGAGCTGCTCACTTGATATGTACTCTTTATTTCTCACAGCCATCTTGAATTTAACAATAACAAAAAAATCTTATCTTACCAGAACCTTATCTTTCACTTGAGATTCCTGTCTCTCCCACTCTTTCCCATTTTACTAAGTAGCACTACCAAGCTGGATGCAGTGGCGCACTACTCTAATCCCAGCTACTCAAGGAGCTAAGGCAGGAGGATTGCAAGTTCCAGACCAGCCTGAGCAACCTAGTGAGAAAGACTTTCTTTCAAAACAAAATTTAAAAGGCCTGGGGATGTAGCTCAGGGATCGATCCCTTGCCTAGCATGCATGAAACCATGGTTTCTATCCCTAGTAACACAAAAACCAAGCCAAATCAACCAACCAACCAACCAAAAAAACCCAGAACCACCAACACACAGCTATTTAAGCCAGAACCTGGAGCCAGTACTCTTCTTTTATCCCTCACCTTTGTCTAGTCACCAAGTCCTAATTGTTCTGCCCCAGAGAATCTTTCATTTATTCATCTCTATTTTCTCTACCAAATTGGCGCCCTTGTATGAAATCAAAGAGCCCAGGCCTCCTTCCACCACTGAAAATATGATCCAAGTGAGTACTTACAGACAGGATATTCCTTGCAAAATTAATTTAGACACTGTATCTGAGTATGGTCATTGTAAAATTGGCTTAAGCCAGGCATGACGGTGCACGCCTATAATCCCAGTACTTGGGAGGCTGAGGCAGGAGGATTGCAGGTTTGAGACCCGCCTCAGCAACTTAGTGAGGCCTCTGCAATTCAGTGAGACCCTGTTTCCAGATAAAAAATAAGCCGGGCAGGGTGGTGCACACTTGTAATCCCAGCACTTGGGAGGCTGAGACAGGAGGATCACAAGTTCAAAGCCAGCCTCGACAACTTAGGGAGGCCCTCTGCAACTTAGTGAGACCCTGTTTCCAAATAAATAAAAAAGGGCTGGGGATGTAGCTCAGAGGTAGAACACTCTTGAGTTCTATCCCCAGTACCACAAAAAAGATAAAAAATTAAAAATTAAAAAAATAAGCCGGGCGTGGTGGCACACGCTTGTTATCCCAGTACTTTGGGAGGCAGAGACCGGAGGATCCGGGTTCGCGGCCAGCCTCAGTGCTCGCTCTCTCTCTCTCTCTCTCCCTGTCTCTCTCTCTCTCCTTAGTGAGGCCCTCCGCAACTTTGTGAGACCCGGTTTCAAAATAAAGTGTAAAAAATAGGGCCGGGGGCTTAGTGTGGAGGTATAACGCCCCTGCGTTCAATCCCCAGTACCGCAATGAATAAATAAATAAATAAATAAATAAATAAATAAAATAGGACTGGGATGTAGCTCAGAGGTAGAATGCCGCTGAGTTCAATCCCAGTAACCCTTTTTCCACACACACACACATTGGCTTAAAGCTTTTGAAACAAACGTAAATCATCCTTACTAAAATAACTCATTAGCTGGGCGTGGTGACGCATGCTCATAATCCCAGTACTTGGGAGGCTGAGACAGGAGGATCACAGGTTCACAGCCAGCCTCAACTACTTAGTGAGGCCCTCCGCAACTTAGTGAGACCCTGTTTCAAAATAAAGAATAAAAATAGGGCTGGGGGTGTAGCCCAGAGGTAGAATACCGCTGGGGGTGTAGCCCAGAGGTAGAATACCCCTGGGCTCAATCCCCAGTACCGCAAAAAAAGAAAAAGAAAAAAAAACTCATTAAAGCACAACTGAATGTCTTGCTGTAAGTAGTGCAACTTCCTATTGTACTCTCCAAGATGGAGTCAGTGTTAAAAGTACATAAAAGATCCAGGTGTTGGAGGCACAAACCTGTGGTCCCAGCTACTAGGGAGGCTAAAGTCGGAGGACGCTTGAGGCCAGGAGTTGGCAACATAATGAGACCTCATTACCACCCCCCCCCCAAAAGTACATAAACAAAACTAAAGTATAAAAATAGTTGAAAGTTGGGAGAATTGTACCCAAAATGTTAGCAGTTGTTTTAGAATATAGGCTCCAAATCTCTTATTCAAAACCTTTGGGGCAAGCTATGTTTTGGAATTTATATATATTTTTCTTTCCAGAATAAGGTGCATAAACAACATGTTATGTAATGCTTCCTGTGGGATCTGTGGTACCATGCCATAATCCTATTCACAGTTCTGCTGCAGGATATTTGTAGTAGAGAGGTAAAAATGATAAATTGCTTCACATTAATTCAGGTTAGATTTTGTTCTCAGAAGAATGGAGGTCAGATTAGATTTTTCCACAAAAAGAAATTACGAAAAAACTAAGTTTTAAGAACTTTTTGGATTTTGGATTTCTAGCTAAGGTATTGTAGAACTGTAGATGGTTTGTAGCTCTTCTTTCTACCAACAATTAGGATATCTAGACCAGATTTTTTTTGAGGGCATTCCCAAATCATGGTGTTAAAACAATATCCTCAGTGTATACAAGACAGCTTATTCCTCTGTTAAATGTAGCAGGAGAGTGTGTATCCAGTGGAATCCAAAATGGCGTCAGTTCATTAAGAACTAAGGTTTGCTCTTAGTTTTAAAGGGCTGTCTGAGAGTTTAATTACATTCCACTGCGAAGGAGCTAATTTAAAATACAGAGTGGTATACTTTAAATTGAGTCTAGCTTTGTTCTTTGGCTCATAGAACTTAATAGCTATAAAGACAGCTAGAGTCTAGTTTGCTCATTTTTATGGAGATACCATTGATCTGTGGAGAGGCGACAAAGGCAAGAGAACCCACATTTTCTGACTCCAAATGAGTGCTGTTTATACAACATCACAGGGCTTCTTTATCAGAGCTAGTTAATGTAAAACAGGTCTGTGGAGAAAAGTTACCATTAACAGAAGAAAAGCAACAACAGTACAGGTCTCTTGGCATCTTGCGCCACAAAGAAATGTCCAGCAAGGACCTTAAAGTTTGCCTGAGGAGAAAGATTCCCCAGAAGAGCTTCACTGTTAGACAGATTTATACCAATTTAAAATATAAAATGCTGAAAGAACTCAAGGAAGTTTAAGTGCTGTGTAAATGGTTATGGAATGGTTTACAGATGCCCTGAGAGGCAGTCATAAAAACATTAGAGAAGCAGAAATTTTTGTTTACTTTCCTTTTCTGTATGAATATATAATTGAGAGTGTTCTGATAAATACCACCCTCACTTATGTTTGTGAATGTAAAACTTTACTTTTTAATTTTTTATTTATTTAAAAATTTTTTTTTGTGGTACGGGGATTGAACCCAGGGGCATTCTACCTCCGAGCTACACCCCCGGCCCTATTTTTTTATCCTTTATTTTGAAACAGGGTCTCAAGAAGTTGTGGAGGACCTCACTGAGTAGCTGAGGCTGGCCGCAAACCTGGATCCTCCGGTCTCCGCCTCCCAAGTACTGATATTACAAGTGTGTGCCACCATGCCCGGCTTATTTTTAATGTATTTAATTAATTAATTAATTAATTTATTTATTTTTGCAGTACTGGGGATTGAACCCAGGGGCATTCTACCTCCGAGCTACACCTCCAGCCCTACTTTTTTTTTTAATTTCGTATTTTGAAACTGGGTCTCACTAAGTTGCGGAGGCCTCACTAAGTAGCTGAGGCTGGCTGCGAACCTGGATCCTCCGGTCTCAGCCTCCCAAGTACTGGGATTACAAGCGTGCGCCACCACGCCTGGCTTGTGAATGTAAACTTTATAACACAAGCTTCCCGCATTTAACTGTGATATTTCTTTTTGGGTGTTTCCTGAGCAGCCATTTCTGTTTTTCTCATTGTCCTATTTGAGTTTCATACAGACAGGTCTTCTTGGAAGTCAAACATATTAAATACCATGAAGACAAAATGAAATATCTACAAATACATTGATAAAAATGTCTGTGCAATAGATTTCTGTTGCTGCTGTAACAGATTGCTACAAATTTAGTGATTAAACTAAATAAATACAGTATCCTAGAATTCTGTAGGTTAAAATTATTATTATCAATTATTATTTTTTCTGCAGTACTGGGAATGAACCCTGGGGTGGTTTACTGCTTAGCTACACCCCCAGCCCTTTTTATTTTGAGACAGGGTCTCGCCAGATTGCCCAGGTTGGCCTCCAACTTGTGATCCCTCCTGCTTCAGCCTCCTTGAATCTTGGGATTACAGGCTTGCGCTACCATGCCCTGCCTGTACATTAAAATTCTGACACAGGTCTTGGTAGGCCCAAATCAAGGTATCTGCATAGCTGCTTTTTTCTTCTTCAGGGTCTTGGAGAGAATCTCTTTCCTTTCTTTTTCTAGCTTCTAGATGCCACCTGCATTCCTTGGCTTGCGGCTGCTTTCTCCCGTTTTCTAAGTCAGCAGTGGAACCTCTCTCTGACCCAGTTTCCACCATCATATCTCTTTCTCTGACTCTCCTCCTGCCTCCCTCTCCAACTCTGAAGAACTCTTGTGATTACCTTGGGTCCACCTGGAATAACTAGGATAGCTCCTTATCTTTAGGTCAGCTCATTAGTACCATGGAACCTTACATTCACAGTTAGGACCTGGACATCTTTGGGGACCATTATTCTGCCTACCATATATAATAAGTAAAAAAACAAAGTTGCAAAGCAGTTTGTAGAATTTTAATTCAAATTGGGCTTTAAAAAATGGTGGTAGCCAGGTGTGGTGGTGCACATCACTAATCCCAATAGTTGGGAGGCTGAGACAGGCAGATCACAGGTTCAAAGCCAGCCTCAGCAGCTTTGCTAGGCTCTCAGAAACTTTGTGAGATGCTTTTTCCAAATAAAAAATAAAATAAAATAGGGCTGGGGGTGTAGATTGGAGGTAGAATACCCCTGGGTTCCATCCCCAGCAACACACACACACACACACACACACACACACACACACACGGTAAGCTGGGCATGGTGGCAAATACCTGTAATCCTAGTACTTGGGAAGCTGAGACAGGAAGATCTCTGGTTCAAGGCCAACTTCAGCAACTTAGTTAGACCCTCAGCAACTTAGAAAGACCCTGTTTCAAAATAAATAAGGCTGGTGGTCTAGCTCAGAGGTAGAATTCCCCTGGATTCAACACCCAGTACCAAAAAAAGAAGAAAAAATGGTGGTAATATATAATATGGAGTAAGGTGTAATCAATTTTAAGAAAACTATGTTAAAAAATCTGACATGAAGAAAGAATAATGGCTTTATTCACTTTATCAAAAGATTCTTTGCATTTTTGAGGCAAAAGTCAGTTTACATATGGTGAATTAATTGTGATAAGTGAGGTGCACTTGTTCTCTCCCGCATCCTCCCAGAGGAGTTCTCCCACTTTTGCTGGGTATTGTTGAAGTTTTGTCAAGGGTACAACAACTCCTTGATTTAAGCACAGATTAGATCTGGCTTCCAAATTCCACTGTAGACCATGAAACACGCATTTTACACTGGGCATAATGGTGCACCCCTATAATCCCAGTACTTGGGAGGCTGAGGCAGGAGGATTGCAGGTTTGAGGACAGCCTCAGCAACTATTGAGACTCTCATCAACCTAGCAAGACCCTGTTTCAAAATAAAAATAAAATTAGAGCTGGGGGCGTAGCTTGGAGGTAGAATCCCCCTGGGTTCAATCCCTAGTACCACACACACACACACCCACACATTTTACTAAAGCTAATTACTGTCATGCACAAAGTGTGCTATAGTAGCACTTAATGATTGTACTTATTAAATTAATAAATTTTACTAAATTTATCTTTTGTTTACATAGTATCCTTCATCCAACTTTGATTCAAAAATTTTCTAAAATAAGCACTAGGTAGAAAGTAATTTCCTCCAGATATACAGATGGGAACGGTAAGAATTCACAGGCAACCTGGGGTAAGCAGATGGACCCTAGATCGCTCCTGCAGAGGTGGGTGGTTTCCAGAGCAGTGACCATGCTATTATCCTTTTGCAGAAAAATCACAAATTTGGCCCCAGTATTTTTATGGTCCACAAAAATAAGATTTCATTGCTTTTATTTTTATGAGTTTTGGTAACCTTAAAAATGTGAATATCTGAGTTGAAATTCATTCAGCCTTTCTTCCGCTTGTTTGTTTTTCTATGTCTTGATTTATTTAACATTGAATTTCTAAACAGGTCATGATCTTTGTACAGTAATTTTCTTGTAGCTCTTTTCCATTGAATGTGAGTTTTAAAATAGCTAATGTAAAGTTTAAACTTCTTCTAGCCCTTTAAATTATGAGGTATGTTAATCTTGAATTGAGGTTGGTTTGGGGAAAATACTGCTAGTTCCTGTAAGTGTCTATTTTAATGATGTAATTTTTTGTGTATTACTGAAAAGCATAAATTAAAACTACTTGAATCTGATACATTACTAAGGAGATTTTAGAAAATCTCAGTTAACTGATTTTTAAGTCTTCATGTGTTCCAGAGTATTTAATAAGTAACCTTAATGTGTGTGTAATTTTTTAATTTAATACATTAATTTTCAGATGGAATTACCTTCTTTAAAATACAAGACAAAAAGTATTTGTTGCCTAGAATAGTACAGATTAATTATAAATTGTCTTTTCTTCTTGGACATTACATTTGACGGTCTATAGGCATTTTTCTAAGCTTAGTGGGCAGGCTCAGTCTAGATATTTGACTTTGGCAGGCAAGATATGAAATAGTTTAAATAGTTTCACTGTGTATTTATTGCCCAGTGAATGTACACTTGTTAGAGGGCTATTCTCCCACTCCCCCTTTTTAAATCCGAGGGATAAAATAGCAAAGCTTTCTTACTCTGCTCTCGTGTTTACCTTGTTTTCCCGTTTAGGTCCTGATAGTCTTTTCACAGAGGGAATGCTTTGGTGATGGAGTGCTCCCCCTGACCGATGGACTCAAAGAAGAAAAGGTAAAATAATTTCTTCTTTCTCTGTCATTCTAGGAAAAACACAACAAACAGCTGCACATGTCTGTAACTTTTCTTCGGTTTAATTTTTTTGTTGATGACTTGTTAATTGAGACTAGTAACTTTGATAGATGATTGGTAAAGGAGGAAAAATATTAAAACTCGATTAGTAATAAGCTTTATTGATAGTTTCCTGTGCTTGTAAAGCCAATAAATGTCTTCATTTCATCATTTAAAAACTCTTGTAGCAATTTTTTTCTCACAAATAATTTTAGGTTTTCAGAGGTAGCCTTACTAATTATAATCATCTTATAGCTTATGAAACTAGTCATGGAAGATATTTAAAAAGAAGGTTAAATTTGTGACTTCTCTTCCATAGAACTATGGTTATGCCCAATTATAACTTAAGGGAATATTGTTGAGCTAAAGTAGAGAAATTCCTAGGCATTCAAAAAAATTTCTGTGTCCACTAAAATTTTAGCATCTGTGTTCTAAGTGAAACACACACACACACACACACACACACACACACACACACACACATTAGTGTGGCACATAGGAAAACTTTGTAAAGGAAACAATATCTTAATGTACCTTTTTCTTGGAAAGGGAGGCAGTTAGGGTATAGTCAATATAATGCAGCAGTGAGTTTTATATTCTTTGAGCTAAAGTCATCAGATGGATAGAAATTCTTAGGCTAGAACATGAATAAAGCATGAAGGATTTTACTGGTATCTGTTATAATTTTTTTTGTATGTGTGGTGGTACTGGGGATTGAACCCAGGGGCATTCTATCTCCATGCTACACCCCCCAGCCCTATTTTATTTTTTGTTTTGAAACACAGTCTTGCTAGGTTGATGAGAGTCTCACAACTTGCTGAGACTGTCCTCAAAACTGTGATCCTCCCATCTCAGCCTCCTAAGTACTGGGATTATAGGCGTGTGCCACTAAACCTAGCTATCTGATATAAATTTGATTGTTAAAAAAATCTAAATAATGGAAGATAGTATAGAAGTTTTAAAAAAATTATCCAGCAATTCCACTACTGGGTATATATCCAAAGGAAAGGAAATCAGTATGTTGAAGAGACATCTGTACTCCTACGATTATTGTAGTGCTATTCACCAGAACCAAAATATGGAATCACCCTGTGTGCCCGTGGACAGATGAATGGATAAAGAAAATGTGGTGTATATGCACAACAGAGTCTACACAGCCTTGGTGTGGTGGTGCATGCCTGTAACCCCAGCTACTGGGGAAGCTGAGGCAGGAAGATTGCACGTTTTAGGCTAACCTTGACAACTTAGCAAGTCCTGTCTTAAAATAAAAAACAAAAAAGTCTGGAGCTCAATGGTAAAGCACCCCTGAGTTCAGTCCCCAATACCAGAAAGAAAAAAAAAAATATATGCGTACATTCAGTCAAAAAACAAAACAAAAAAAAAACCCAAAATACTGTCATTTGAGGCAATATGGATGGAATTGGAGGATGATATATTAAGTGAAATAAGCTAGGCCCAGACAGATTAAATACCAGATTTTTTACTTATATGTGGAAGCCAAAAAGTTCATTTCATATAAGTAGAGAGCAGATGAGATTGGGCATGTTCTGGGTGGTATGACCATAGACTTAAATAGAGAGTAGACTAGTGATTACCAGAGGTTGGGAAAGGGTGAGTATGGGGGAAAATGGAGAGAATATTGTTAATGGGTACAGGGGTGCATTTAGTTAGGAAGAATAACTACTATTGCTTTGTACCACCATAGGGTAATTATGAATGACAACAATTATATATTTTGTGTGTGTGTGTGTGTGTGTGTGTGTACCTGTGTGCATGCACACATGTGCAAATAACTGGGAATTGAATCCAGGGGCCTTCTACCTCTGAGCTACACTCCAGCCCTTTTTTATTTTTTATTTTGAAACAGGATCTCCCTAAGTTGCCCAGGCTGACCCTGAACCTGCAATCTTCTTGTCTCAGCTTCCCAAGTATTGGTATTACAGGCATGTGCCACCATGCCCAATTTACAAATAAAAATGACTTAAAAAATTCGAATAGCAATTATAGATTTTAACTCATAAAGTTAAATAGGGATTTTTAAGCTGGGCATGGTGGCGCACGCTTGTAATCCCAGTACTTGAGAGGCTGAGACAGGAGGATCGCAGGTTCGCAGCCAGCCTCAACAACTTGTGAGGCCCTCTGCAACTTAATGAGACCATATTTCAAAGTAAAGAATAAAATAGGGATGGGGGTAGGCTCGGAGGCAGACTGCCCCTGGCTTCCATCCCTAGTACCACAAAAAAAAAAAAATAGAAAGAAAGAAATGGGGATTTTTATTCCTCTTATCTTTCTCAAATACTTTTTACCAATTATAAACTAAATTTTAAAATAAAACTTCAATTTGGGGTGTTATAACTTTAATATTTAAATAAGGTGTTACTATATTGAGAAGTTAGAATTTTACAGTTTTACGCTGTCAAATCATAAAACTTTCACAAATAGCCCAGGTTTTACTTACTGCTTAGACATAAGTAATTTACGGGCTTAAATTATCCTTAAAAAGCTGGGTGTGGTAGCGCACGCCTGTAATCCCAGTGGGAGACTGAGACTGTAGGATCCGGGTTCACGGCCAGCCTTAGCTACTTAATGAGGCCCTCTACAACTTAGTGAGACCCTGTTTCAAAATAAAGAATAAAAAATAGGACTGGGAGTGTAGCTCGGAGGTAGAATGCCCCTGGGTTCAATCCCCAGTACCGCAAAAAAAAAAAAAAAATTATCCTTAAGCCTTTTATATAAATAGTTGTTTTATTTTGGTTTCTGTGTCATAACCAAACCATAATATAGGTGCTAATTAAACTATTTGACCCAGTCATTCATGTGCTGGTCAAAGGTAACAATCTCATGAAAAGTATGATGAACAAAAGATACAGTTCTGAATTATATGAATAATTATTTTCTTTTCTTTTTTCTTTTTTTTTTTAACATTTATAGCCCAACAGAGGCAGAAGGATCCAAAGAAAGAGGCCTGGTCCATGTTTGGCAGGCAGGATCCTTTTCCATCACACCAGAGAGATTGCCGGGCTGGGGAGGAAAGACTGTTCTTCAAGCAGCCCTTGGAGTGAAACATGGAATTCTTTTGACTGAAGGTATTGAAAAGAATGGCTTAACAAATGCTAACTAAAATGCTAATAAATCCCCTGAGTATGTAAGCTCAGGTCAGAGAGTTATAGAAGGGGTTTTCACTAAAATTTCCTGAAGCTTAAACCCTTTTGTTTTCAAAATATGTTCTCCCTTTATCAGAAATCACATTAGTTCTTAAATTTAAGAGATTCTATTCACTAGAATAAAAGGGAGAATTATAGTTTTTAAGTTTTATAGTAGTAAATACATAAAACATCAACGTCCTGAAAAGATTTTCTATTCAGAGACTCTTTTGCTATAGCTTTTATTAATTAAATGTTTCAGAAAAATACTAATAATAGTTAGTGTTTGTTAAATAAATATTTGTGGACCAGGACTAACACTAAAGCATTTTCCACCTGTTACCTCACTGAATCTTTAACCTTAGGAGGTAGCTACTATTTCTAGTCACAGATAAGGAAACTATAGGTCAGGGAGGTTAAATAATTTTCCCAAGCACAAGTAGCTATTAGAGTGTCAGAGTCAGGATTGGAACTCAGTCTGATTTCAGGGCCTGCTTTTTAAGCCACTTGGCTGGATTAGTACAGTTTTTACTCAGACAAAATAGCAGCTCACAAGAGCTATGCATGTAGAATGGAAACCTTTTTTGTCACTTATATGGAGGGTGGCCTTTAATCTTTTTTTTGAGGTGTTGGAGATTGAGCCCAGGGGCACATCTACCACTGGGTTATATCCCCAGCCCTTTTTGTATTTTATTTTGAGACTAGTCCTGCTAAGTTACTCCAGCTGGCCTGGAACTTGCGATTCTTCTGCCTAATTTCCTGAGTAGCTGGGATTACAGGTGTGCAGCCCTGTGCCCAGTGAGAGTTGCCTTTAATCCCGATGGCAGTTTGTCAACTCAGTCATGGCAAATTTGATTTGGGCCAGGATTGCCACTGAGTTCACTTATTTGTAAATTTCTCTGTGTTAAATAATGCTTTGGTATTTTCTTTCTAGGTACTAAGGGAAGACAAACTAGGAAATAAAACATGATCTGGCTTTGGAGGTTTTGTGGAGTAAACATGGATTTCTTTCTAACATCACTTTAATTATAATAATATATATTATATTATTTAAGACTCTGGGAAAAGCCTTATTTTTAAAATGTGAACTATATTCAATACCTGCCCTCTGGGCTTCAAAATATATAGTTCTCAAGCATATTTAAGTAGAATACTGTCATTGTTTTGAATAAAATATTTGGAACATCTCATTTAGATATTTGGAAAATCTTCAGTAAGATAGTTGGAACCCTTTCCTGAACATGGTATCTTTAAAATCTAGAATCATATCTACAAAACTGACACAACGGAGGGAAAACTTTTTAAAAATATATAAATAGCTTTTCATTGTTCATGTTTAAGCAATATCCTGGTATTGTCAAAGGTCCCCAAAAAATTCTCATCTCAACTGGGGGTGTGTGTAACTCAGTGGCATAGCCTGTGGTTTAAGCATGCGCAAGGTCCTGGGATCAATTCCAGCACTGAAACAAAACAAACCAAACCAAATGAAAAATCTCATTTCACAAATGTGCTGCTTGAAATAAATGGCACATAGGTCTCCAATGCTGTCCTTTCCAGGCGAGGAAACGGAACTGATTGAATGCTAGAAATTTTCAAAATCAGCAGGGCGTGGTGGCGCATACTTGTAATCCCAGTACTTGGGAGGCTGAGACTGGAGGATCTGGGTTCGCGGCTAGCCTCAGCTATTTAATGAGGCCCTCTGCAACTTAGTGAGACCCTGTTTCAAAATAAAGAATAAAAAATAGGGCTGGGGGATGTAGCCCAGAGGTAGAATGCCCCTGGGTTCAATCCCCAGTACTGCAAAAAAAATTTTGTTTTCAAAATTCTTGTCTCCATTAAATTTGATCACTAGCTCATAATTCCGTGAAGATTCTTTATTGATGCATATTTCTGATGTATTCCAGGTTTAAAAAACAGTGGGGAGTCTAAATGTGCATTTCTTTGCAATATTGCTCTTGGTAGTGGAATAATGTTAGTTGAAAGAGTTAGTACACTGTTGCAAGTTTAGTGCCCCATTTCAAGTATATTGTTTTATTACTTGGGAGAAAAGTTTAAAAAAATCTTAAATCTTAAAATCCCCTCCCTTCTTCCTTCCCTTCCTTCCTCCCTTCCTGGTACTAGGGATTGAACCCAGGGGCATTCTACTTCTGAGCTATACCCCCAGCACTTTCTATTTTTTATTTTGAAACAGGGTCTTGCTAAGTTGCTGAGGCTGGCCTCAAAAGCTGTGATCTTTCTGTCTCATCCTCCCAAGTACTGGGATTACAGGTGTGCACCACCATGCCCGGCTGAGCTCATTTTCTTAGTATTCTTTATCCAAAATAAATTCCTAATTAAAGTTCCTATCTTCTCTCTCATCACTATTGTGTTCTTCCTTACATAGATGTTTCAATGAATTAATTTGAGTGTATAAATACATTTGCAACATTTAATAGGTCAGAGAAAAAGCTTATCCCCCTTTTTCAATCATCAATTCAGTTGCTGCCTTGTGGGAAAAAACAATACTTATTTCTTCATTAACTAAAAAAAATATGGGTAAGTCTCTCATCTTTTGGAAAAGAAGGGATAGTGGATTTGGTTTATTATTTTTCAAAACTCGTGGCCAAGTCTTTGTTCCATTTGAATTTTTTTGCTAGCATGGATTATAGACACATGCTCTCAAACTCCTACAATACTGCAATAAAATTCAGACTTGGTAGCACACCTAGACACAAACTTGTTATTGTCATTTGTGTACCCAACTGGTGCTTTTCATTTTAATTCTAAAGCCAGCCAGTCATTTGTTATAGTATCATTTGTTGTTATTTTTTTATTTTATTTTGTTAGCATGATTTGCTTTTTAAACAAATCTCACCTCAGAAAGGCTATCTAGTATCTACTACACAATCTATATGCAACATTTAAAAATTACATATAATATGATGTACATCTTGTTAACACTGGTGCCTTCTCTACAACCTAGATGCATAAAGCTAATTTCTTAGTTTGGGCCAAAATTAATCTTTAATAGTTTTATGCTATTGCATAATTTTCTGCTGCTATGACTTGTTTAGTAATGGTAAACATTGTAGACATAGTGGATGTGTCAGTCTTGTGTTCTGCTTATTTTATCTTGACACAGTTATTGTTTTGTCTTTGAGTACTTGGAATCTGCTTCTGGAGTAGCCTATAATGCCAGCCTTAAGCAGTGGATCCATGCCAGGAGTTTTAGAATGAGGCTAAAGGAAAGAGTAGTAATACCCTTCATTTGAAAGTAAACTACAATTTGTAAATTCTCATTAGAATACAGAATGTTTAAAAGATGTTATGTGTTAAAAGATGAATAAAGCCGGGCGTGGTGGCGCACACTTTTAATCCCAGTACTTTGGGAGGCAGAGACCAGAGGATCCCCGTTCGCAGCCAGCCTCAGCTCGCTCTCTCTCTCTCTCTCTCTCTCTCTCTCTCCCTCCCTCCC
>PVJS01033641.1:0-22048 GCA_004027185.1 Glis glis
TATTCTTCTTATTTCATATTAGCACTTTGCTCCAGTTTAGGAAGACACTTATTTAAAATTAGGTCCATACCAGGGATTATTTAGATGACCCTTAAAAATATCCCATTGCCTGGAATTTTCAAAATAAAGGAAAAAATAAAAGAGTACCTTAAAAAGTACCTAAGATAAATATTGAAAAGAAATCCCATAAAGTAAATTACTTTTGCATAAATCTATTTTTATTTTTGCATTGGCTTCTGTCTTACTAATAAAGGTTCATTGGTGAGGGGCTAAGGTTGCTCTAAATAGATTAAGATCACATAAATATTTTAAAATCACATACTTAAAATAGATAACTTTATGAAATAAAACATTAGCAGCAATATTTTAAAATATTAATACTAATGCCTTAAGGTAATCAATAAATCACAAAATAAACTGAAACCATAGTTTGGTTCTGGAAAAACACTTGATGTTATTATCATACAGTTTTACTCTGAACAGAAACAACAATATATGAAACTTTATAGCAAACTATTGCCTACAATTTGGTATTCAAAGTACTTTTTTCTTATTTTTTCCACTTTTAGGGTCCTTTCATTATCTGGTAGTAAGGTTATATTTTAATAGGAGGAAATAGTGCATAAAGCTGAAGGATTAGACTGATTATGTAGAGGACTTTGCCAATTCTTATTTATAGTCTGGTTCTAGAATGTATCTCAGGGCCTGCAATGTTATAGAAATAATACTCATTGAGTGCTGTGTGACAGTCATTGTTCTAAGCACCCTACATGTATTAACTTATTTAACCTTCAAAACAGCCCTATAGGGAAGGTACCACTTTACAGATGAGAAAACTGAGATCTAGAAAGGTGAATTATATTGTCAGAGGCCAATAGGATTGGTAGGTCTAGGATTGGTAGGTACTAGGGTTAAAGTTCAAACTTGTCTCTTGATTACCATTATGCTATATTGCTTATATTAGAAAAACTTTACTGAATAAATGAAAGAATGGGATTGAGTAAACATAAAAATTTCCCATTTTCTTTTAGTTGTCACCACCTTAAGCTTTTGAAAAGACAGTATAATGGAGTATGACACATATTTATTACAGCTAGGTTGGTATGTGTATATATATGAGAAATCATGTAGGAGGATGTGTCATTTGAATGAATGAGTTCTTTGAGGTCATTTATTTATGTAATTATCCAAAGTTTTAAAGCTTATTATGAGTCAGGTACCATTTTTCTAAGAACCTCTCTTCAAATTAATGCATATAGGTTACATGTGAGAGACCAATAAAAGAAGTGGGCCAAAAGAAGAAGAAATAATCAAAACATTTAGGTTAAGGCAAAATCAGTATTTCCTTGCTCTATATAGTACTTGGTCAATTTCTACATGTGCTAAGTATGTGTTTTGTTAGTTCATTTTCTCCAACTTTTATTTTTTCCGTATAAATAGGAAAAATAATTAGAATTCCAGGGATGTGTGTATATATGTCACTATCACTATAAACTACATTATGATGTGAGGCTAAAATATACCAATGTAAGTATAAAATTTTTTTCAGTTTTCATAATTCAAACTAGTGAAAATTACTCACCAAAAATAGAAATTTCTATATCCTTTTGAAGTTTGAAGTGTGTTTGTGAGGCCCAAGAGATGTGAGTGAAATAACTCATACTGCTCTTCTTCTTAAACAAACAAAATTACACAAACTTCTTTAGCAGAATGCATGCTAATTAATCTAAGCAAGAAATTTGACTGTATAAATGTTTGAACTGAAATATTCTATTACTACCTAAATATATTTGCACATAGCTTCAGAGTAGTCAAATTATCTAATTTGCTGGTAAAATATTTTAAAATTATATAGAAAACCCCTCTCTGTAAGTTAAGTACTACTTCTAGGTTCATTTGTAACATTTTAAATTGGTAAAAGTATGTGTGTGTTAGAGTATGTGTGTGTGCGCACATATGCATGTGTGCTGAAGAGCACATTAATAGATATGTTCCTGTCACCTGCCTCTCTTTTGTGGAACACTAGGTTATCTAAATGTTTTAATATAGGCAGAAAAGCTGTTATTTTTTATTTAGCTTTTACAGTATAATGGAATTTGTGACAAGATTATTTGCTACCTTGTTATTTTGTGTCTCGATTAGTGTTCTTTGTAAAGGACCCCAAGCTATGTGTACCAAAGGCACTGTATGAGCTGAGAATGTAGGGCTACATGGCCTGCACTCAAACATGTTCAAGGGTTAAGCAATCTGAACCAGCTACTGGGAGGTATGATGACAGTAATGAGGTTGTCCATAAAGGATAGCTGCACACATTTTGATCAAGGAATACCCTAAGTTCACTTTGAAAGAAGCTGTTATTACTAGGTATAAGTTTTGCTTGAATTAAGTCCTTTAAACTTTGCACTTTGGAAATTTCTTGGGCAACTCTATCCTGCTGAGTATCTTGACACTAAAAGATAACACTGTCCAGTGTTGTATATCATAAATGTGTTTGCCTACAATTTAATGACTTGCTATGAAAAGCCTTTTATCTTCCAAACAGAGTGAATTGAGCTTAGAAGCACTGACAATATTGTAGCTGTTTGAGCCATACAGTGGCCACCAACAATATAAACTTTATTTAGCAAAGGTTAGTTCTCATTTTTGAAAACCTTCTATTTCTTATTGAATATAAAAATAAAAATTGATATAATATTTAAGGTGCCTTTGTCATGCAATCCTACAACTCCATCACCCTTACTCAACCATGATGTATTTCCTATAGGAATCTCTGACTTTCAACAATGTCTGAACCGTAGAAATTTTTGTTTTCAAATGAAGTCAAACTCACTCAGAATCATGAGCTATAAAATGGATAAAAGAAATGAACGGATGGTCTTTAGTATTTGCTAGAAAATAATTAATTGCAGTACTAGTACAGCATCTTTTATTGGGTTGATACAGAGCCCTGGGTCCTCACTGAGCCCAATTTAAAATCACTAAGCTGTCCTCAGGACTCAGAGCTCTGTAGAGCAGAAACTGTTCCTTTCGCTGCTATAACAAAGTCACCAAATTGCAGGGAATTCAGTAGCTAGACCAACAACTTTTTCATCTAGAATTTACTTAACTTCAGTGCTAGCTACCCCAAACATAAAATTTTATGGTAAAGGGTACATGTACTAAAGCTTATGTACTTTATTCATAGAAAAGCTTCTATTCTCTCATTTAGAAGCCTTCTCCTTTTTTTTTATAAAGTTTATGTATGTTTGGTTGTCTAGTTTTCAATGCCTGCTATAGATATGACATAGCCTAATGGCAAGAGAGAAACAGAAAATACATGAAAATTAGAAAGAAGGATTAAAAATGTATACTATATACAACAAATACCAAATGCATATTATATGCTATATATTTTAAATATGTCATACATGTATAGTTATATAGCATTTGGGATCATTTAATGTAGAATCAAAAACTCTATATGTCTCTGAACTCATTACTATATTATAGCACATTGCAATTGCAATATAGATATCAGTAATAATGACTAGCTACTAAAAACAGGCTAAATAGTGGTATACATATTCTGTTTTGATTTTTAGTAATCATTTTTCCTTGTGCCAGGGATCCAATCCAGAGCCTCACCATGCTAGGCAGGTACTCTACCACTGAGCTACATTCCCAGCCCCATATCTTATATATTTAAAAGTATGGGTATACTAGCTGGGCGCATGGTTCATGCCTGTAATCCCAGTATGTGGGAAGGCTGAGACAGGAGGATCTCAGGTTTGATTGAGGCCAACTTCAGCAACTTAGCAAGACCCTATTTAAAAAAAAAGTATGGGTATGCATGTTTAAGAAAGACTTTTGTCACAAGTAAGTAAATTCAAGCCTTTCCAGGTGTCAGACTCCTTCCTTTTCTTCTTCCCTCTTCACAGCTTACCTAATATGAGTACATCAAGTCAGGAAAATCAAATCTGTCTTCAAATTCTGCCTCTTCCACTTTCTAGCTACATGACTGTGGGTAATAATGTAACTCAAACTCTCTTTGTCAGTGTAGCAATGAGGTTTAATGAGATAAGCGATGGGCAAATTAGTACTTAATAAATGTTTTTCTTTCATGCTTAACAGGGATAAGCTTCAGTTACTTACACTTCATCATCTAAATTTCCTCTTATAAACTCACAATTCATGCTGTTTTACCCTTGGCTTCAATTTTTGGTAATCTATTTCTGCTTAACAAAACTAACTAGCTTAAAACAATAACAGTTTCTCTTTTCATAATTGTGTGCATCAACTAGGTGCAGATGAGCAGTTCTTCAAGGTGACAGTGGCTGGGGCAGCAGTCATGATGAACACATGTGCTAGAATGTCCAGTATGGTCTTTCAGGTGTCTGGAACCTTGGCAGGACAGCTGCAAGACTGAGCTCAGCTGGGACCCTGAATGCTAGCTGGGCCTCTCTGCATTAGCCCCAGAGCCCTTTTTCTCTCTGGGGATCTCTCCTCAAGACCCCTGCAGCAGAGCAGACTTCTTACACTACAGATCAGGCCCCCAAAAAAATGGATAAGGAGAAGCTGTTAGGTCTTCTTAAAATTGACCTGAGGAACTGGCTCAGTATGTCTTCTGCTGCATTCTCCTGGGGAAAGGGAATTACAGGGTTTGACTCAATTAACTGCGGGATACTGATGAATAGAGTAAACCATAAAGATTTGACTTGAATTTAATACAGTTTACTTTCACATAGGATTTGCTAAAAAATAATAATAATAAGTCTACTAATTTGGTGTTATGACCATGCCATCCCAGACATTAATTAAGTTAGTTATAAACTGTGCCCTGGTTCTTTTAATAAGTAGGTTGGAAATCTGCTTTAAAACCATTTAATTTATGACTGGAGTGAGGATGGGAAACTGTGAGTCTGTTTCTTCTTAAAGATGCATTATTATCTCACCCCACTACTACCTTTTCATCAATTTCCATTTCTTTATAGCTATTTTAATGAACAGCATTTGGATTCTGAAAAAATAAAAACGTAAAAAAATAAAACAAAATTCACCTTCTGAGATCCTTTTCACAAATCACGTTGCAAACGAAAAGTGACTGGAATAAAAACAATGGGAATTATTTTGCAGTTAAGACAAAAGCATTTAGGGTGTGGGTGTACTGACGATTACTTGTCATTGGTTTTCTAAATTGAGTTAGTTTTGTCCAAATTATTCAGGTAGTTAATTTTTTGACATATCAAAGAAAGTACATATTGTCATTAATCCTTCTAAACTAATATAAAGCAGTGAATCAGAAGTCTGAGTCAGAAACCTCTGAGCATCTTTCTAGAAAACTGCAATATGCTCAAAATTTTATATACAACAGAAGGGAATGTATAGACACAGAAGTATAAAGCCAAATGCTTCCATGAATCTCAGGTTAAGAAAAAATGTATATGTATATGTATATATATATATATATATATATATATATATATGTATGTATGTATGTTACTGGGGGTTGAACCAGGGGCATTCTACCTTCAAGATACACCCCCAGCCCTGTTTTATTTTTTATTTTAAAACAGGCTCTCTTTACATTGCTAAGGCTCTTGCTAAGTTGCTGAGGCTGGCCTCCAACCTGTGATCCTCCTCCTGTCTCAGCCTCCCAAGTACTGGAATTACAGGTGTGTGCCACCACACCCGGCAAGAACCCATTTTAAAAGTCATTAAATCCCTAATGACAGGAAAAAGATGTTTCTCTTGACATTTTATTTCCTAAGGCTGGACTTGGCTAATGGTTTTAAAAGAAAACTGACTCTTTCAAACATTTAGACAATAACCATTGCTCTGATTCTACTAAGAATTCACCCATTCCATTCTAGTCATCTTGCTTGTTCTGAGATGAGGCTGGGCATCAGGTGGCGACCAAAAGCAAACTAACAAAAACCAAAAATAAAATTAAAGAGTTCTACTTTATCCTTTGCTTGTGTTGGTTTTGGAGTTATCCTTAAAGTTTATGGAAGGAGCAGGAGGATTTGGATTTTAATAGAGGAACAGTTCTGACAAGTGCTGACTCTTTGACCTGGGCAAATCACTTACAACCTCACTGTCTCTGTCTCTCTTCTGCTCATCTGCATGTTCCGCTATGTGTGTGTCTGTCTATATGTGTCTCTCTCTGCCGCTTATATTTTGGTTTGTTTTTGTTTTGTTTTTGCACTTAGTAATCTTTCTATCACATTTTCTTGGCTCTCTACCTAGCAGGCTCCCACATTCTTTCTCTTTCTTGCTCTCTAAATGTTTCTATGCATGCCTCTCTTTTAGTTTACCTCTCAGTTTGTCTGACTCTTTACATATCTAGATATATAGGTACCAATACATCTGACATAAAAATATTTCTACGTACCGCACAGGGAGATGACAACAAAATAAGATGGTTCAGATGTTTTTGAAGTATTTTATAATGTTTGCAGTACAAATGAGTATGAGTGGGTTTTCCTCTTATAAGATTTGTTATTGTACTATAATCAGGTTATGATAGAAAAACTCAGAACTGGTAGTCAGGAACCATCGTATCTAGGCCCTTTCTGTCACTACTTTGCTATGTGGTAAGAAGAAGGCAGTAAACCTGTGGAGTCTATGTCTTCATGAATGTCAGTCAGTGGTACCCTAGGTGAGCTCTGGGGCCCTTTTCAAGCTCTGTTTTCCACTCTATCTCCATCTCTAATTAAGGGAATTGGTGAGAGGTGAGGTTTTCCCCTGCTTTTCTCATATTATTATTATTATTCAAATTTTGAGTGCTTGGATACCAATAGATTTTGTATGCTTAATTAATGGCAGGGGTGAACTCTCCCTGCCTCTAGAGCTGGTCTCATGGGACTGTTACCTGAGTGAACCAGATACTCTACACTGTTTGTTTTTCAGAACCATCAAAATAACAGTTTTAAAAGGCATTTGCAGAGTGCATTCCTCCAGGGAAAACTTACCTGCTATTTGTACCTGGATTTAATTTTTGGAAGGAAGACTTCTTTGTTTCACTAATCTACTTGGTATATTGAATTCACCCAAAACAGAGGGGGCCTTTGTTCCAGCACTTTGGGAAATTGGCTTATGCCATTTTGTAACCCATAGTGCTTTTATGTTGTTAAGTTGGGAAAGGTTTCTGTGGCCTTTTTGCTAGGTGGGTGTCTTCTGGGGTCCTACCTCTGTACCAAAAGGGAGCTAGGCTCCCGTAATTGTGGCAGTGTTTACTTCTTCCCATCAGTGTATCTGCTCTTTTCTGAAGTAATCACTATAATTACACTTCTCCAATGAGTTGTGTTCTATTGTGTCAGCAGGCCTATCTGCTACACATCACTGTGTTTTTCCTTATCTAAGTGCTCTCAAATGGAGAAAGTGAGACATGTTGGCAAGCCACCTTCAATCCAATTCATGTGAGTTCATTCTATAGTCCACAGAGGTGGTAATGGTCCCTATTTATCCTGTTTTGGTAGAATGGTGCATAAACTGGCTAAATGTTCATAATAATATTTTTGGCTAATATTAATAAAATATTTTGGGCTAAAAGGTGCATATATATGCTAATCCTTAGGAAACAATAGCAAAGTTTATGTCCTTAATATTCACTTTATTGTTATATCACTGAAACATGATGCAGCCTGATATTTTTAATGAAATGAGATAAAGTCTAAAGATTTATCATTTTAAAATTTGGGGTATATCTGGAGGTGTGTGACTCCTGTGGCTTGAAAAGTAAAATGTTGGCCTTGAGCCCCTAATTTCTTCTTCACTTACTACTTCTGCAAACATTGTATAGTTTAGTCTTTGGAGTTTAATGACATGGCAACAATGGTCGTGACTTATTTAAAATACATAACACTGGGTCGATTTAGTTTAAGCTAACAATGGGAATGCAGTGGTATAAAGGCAGTTTTTAAGATAGCTCCATATTAAGGCATCACTATGACACATCTGAACATTTTCTTAGCAGCTTCATTAATTCAATGTTTGATGCTCTTGGTTTGGCAGTATAGTAAAACTTTAATAACCAGGAAAGGAAACTTCCTATCCTTTTTTCTTTTTGTGGTGCTAGGGATTGAACCCAGAGGCTTTCTACCTCTGAGCTACATCCCCAGCCCTATTTTATTTTTTATTTGGAAACAGTGTCTCGCTAAGTTGCTGAGGTCCTCACTAAGTTGCAGAGACTGGCTTTGAAACTTCAATCCTCCTGTCTCAGCCTCCCAAGTACTGGGATTACAGGTGTGCGCCACCATGCCCAGCTATCTTCCTATCCTTTTACCAAAAGCCATATATTCCAAGTCAACATATTTGTTTTGATACTCTTATAAGCAGAAGGAAAGAAAAGCAATACTCTTCATCCTAAATTTGCACTGAAATTTGCTACATGATAGATATCAATTTAATATGAAGATACAGTCTATATCTGGATTTACTAACATGACTATTAAAGTAATATACTCATATAATGTAAATCATGTCACTAGCATGACTTGTTACAGGCAGAAGCGAAGTAACAGTTTGGAGGTTCACCCTACATGTAGAAAGAACTTTTGCACTCTAGTTTACAGAGAGTTGGAGAACAAGAAGCATATACTTTCCTTGAAGTAGCTGTTGAGCACCAGAGCCTAGTCCATGTGTCTTTTGTAGGCATATGCAGTTATATCTCAGAGCTTGTATTTCATGCAAACAGACTTCTAGTCTGAGCAAGTTTAGCTGGAGTAGACCTTAATCTTTTATTTTAGGTACTTAGTAGATTGTTTTATAAGGATGTTTTCTTCTAAGAGATTTTCTTACCTTTTGGTTTAGCATTTACATTGTGTTTGTGATCCATTTTGACATATTTTTGCATATGTATAAAGCTGAGTCCTAGTTCATTCTTTTGCATGTTTCTATCCAGTTGTCCCATCACCATTTGTTGAAAAGATTGTTTGACGATCTTCATTCCCTTGTAGAAAATCAGTTGACTGTAAATGTGCCTTTCTTTTGAGACTTTGAATTGCATTCCATTGATCCATGTGTCTCTCCTTATGCCAATAGCACTGTCTTGATTACCACCATTTGGTAGTAAGTTTTGAAATTGAGAAGTGTGACTCCTGCTTTGTTCTTTTAAAAAAATGATTTGGACTATTCTGAGCTCCAGGAAATTCCATAGGGATTTTAAAATCAGTGTGTCAATTTCTACAAAGAAATAAGCTGGGATTCTGATAAGGATTGTATTTAAAATATAGATCAATTTTTAAAATATAGATAATTATAAAACATAGATAATTTAAAATATAGATATTTAAAACATAGATAATTTTTATCTTAATAATAATCCTTCCAATTCATGAGCACCAGATATTTTTCCATTCTTTTGAGTTATATTTAATTTCTTCCAACAGTAGTTTATATTTTTAGAGTTTAAGTTTTTTATTTATTTTTAAGAAGTTATTTCTAAGTGTTTTTTGTTATTGTAAATAAAATTATTTTCTTAATTTATTTTTCTGATTTCAATTAGTACAAAACATGGGACTGGGGATGTAGCTCACTGGTAGAGTGCTACCAGTAGATGTAGCAGAGTTGAGACTAATTACACAGATCCCCTTCCCACTGTGTTGAACATTGTTGTCACTGTTCCACAGAGTTTACAGGTATTTCTAGGTGATTTGGGGAAGTGGTCATTACATTTATTGGATCACTAAGGTGCTAGTGGGTTTGATCCCCAACACCACCAAAAAAAAAAAAAATTAGTACCAAACTAATGAAGGCCTACCATAAGCCAAGAACTGTGTGCTACTGGTGACAGAAACATGAATTATATCCAATTCCTACTTTTGAGAACTTAGAGTTCTGGGAGGATCCATAACCAAATACTATGCATTATATGTCCATTCCTCTAAGTACCCACAGTGGTTTATAGATTCTAGGTTATACTAGGTAAATATACATGGTCCTTTCACACTTTTCTTTTTCTCTAATACCTAGAGCAAGTTTCCTAGCATAGCATTTTAGAGATAGATAACGCCTAAGGGAAAGCAAAGGTAGCTCCATTTGTAGATGAGGAAACAGATTATCAAAGTGCTAAGTGAAGACAACTAATTATTAGCAGAGTTGAGACTAACTACACAGATCCCCTTCCTCCTGTGTTGAGAATTGTTGTCACTGTTCCACAGAGTTACAGATATTTCTAGATGCTTTTGGGAAGTGTTCATTACATTTATTGGATCGCTAAGGTGCTAGTGGTTTGCATCAACCTAGGCTAACAGTGTATGAAACTATACCATAATGGCTGGAGAGTAAATGTACTTTCGGAAAATAAACTCTCAGTGGGCATTTTACATGCTGGGAAGTCATGACTCAGCCATTCCCAAGTGACCTATGTTCGAAGCCAGAACATTCTACAGTAATAATAAAGGAATTATTTCACCTAAAATGACAACCGAATGAATCTATCAGATGATTTTGGTATATGGTTATGCTATAAGTAGATTAATAATACAATTTAACATTGCTTTTTACTACTGAAATACACCATAATGCATAAACATGAATTCTGTTAGAAATCTTCAGAGATTTAGTGGCCCAAAGAACATAGATTCTAAAACACAAAGCCTCGGATCTTTTTTACTGGAATTAAAGTGAAAAAATGAATGATACGCTTATCCCTACTTGTTACCAACACAGGTCATATTATAATTCTAAGGAGAATATTTTGTACCTACTGAATCTGTATTTTCTTTAAGGTACCACCCATGGGGTTTGCTGTTCATGCAATCTTGTTTTCTTCTTCATCATCAGATTCCCAGCTCTTTTGGCTCTGGAGGATTATATTTGAATTTATAATTATGTTTTAGTATGGAGATTTTACATTTTATTTCCTTCCTTCCTTCCTTCCTTCATTCATTTTTTTGGTGCTGGGACTGAACCCAATACCTCGAGTATGCTAGTCAAGTGCTCTACCACTGAACTACATCCCCAGGCCAGAAAAAATATAAAGCAGCCAAAGTAATGGAAGCTCCCTAGACTGGCACAGGAGGACTGTGTTCTAAGGCTGGCTCTACTCCTGATCTATAACAATCTGGGACTGAGCCCCCTCAACTGTAAGAGGAAGGGGATGAACTTGGGCCTCCAAAGTCCTTTCGAGTTTTGTGATTCACTGATTTGCAATTAGAGTTTTGGCTGTTTAATTTTCCAATTGATCTGAGATTCTCCTTTAGGATTCCCTGGCTTTGAAATAAGCCAAATATAAAAATCAGGAGGAGCCTGGCGTGGTGGCGCACGCTTGTAATCCCAGTACTTGGGAGGCTGAGACAGGAGGATCGTGGGTTCGCAGCCAGCCTCAGCTACTTAGTGAAGCCCTCCGCAACTTAGTGAGACCTTCTTTCAAAATAAAGAATAAAAATAAAATAAAATATGCTGGGAGTGTAGCTCAGATGTAGAATGCCCGTGGGTTCAATCCCCCATACCACAAAAAATAAAATAATAAAAACCGGGATGATTAAATGACTGTAGATACTCTGCTTTCTTTATATAACTTTAAAGCGCACAGTTCTAGCTTTTCAAAAGGAAATTTGAGGGAAACTTGAGACCAGGGAGCTCTTCTTAGCATGCACCACATGAGCAGCCACCCTCCACCATTGTTATCATGCGCCATAGTTGGTTACCATCATCAGTGAGTGTTCAGAGTTTCTAGAAGCCCTCTGCCTAGCAGGTTTAATGTTGAGAGTTGGTGTCACCTGATCAGCCACCTCTGACAGAGTGAACATGGCTCTGTCTGTGTTGTCCCTCCCTGGTGCTGTGGGTTTCCAGCCCACTGAGCACTTGATGCATTAAGGGACAAGAAAGAGACTCATTGGGGCTCTCTGATATTTATTACTAGTTAGGCGACTTGATGACCACAGGGCCAGGACTCATATGAACCCATTTTATTCTAAATATATGATCAGGGAATTTTTTTGGCATTTTTTTCTTTAGCATATGAGGACTCTCGTATTCCACCAAGGTATATTTTTAGCCCTCTCTTTTATGTAGCTATATATATATTTCAAAGACCTGGGAGTAGAATTAAAATACTTGGATGTTTTTTTCAAATGAGTAGGTCTTGATCTAATAATGATCTCCAAGACTGAAGACAAGCTTTTTATGTATAGACTCTTAAACATATAGACTATATTTGAATCAGTTGTTATAAAAGATTATTTATTTCCTGAACTGAAAAGTATACATAAAAATAATTGAATTTTAAGTGTAGAAATACATGTGTAGACACACATAACTATATAGTAGGGAGAGATGTTGGCAGACTGAGCAAGTATAATGGTGAAAAAATGATGAAATGAATAACCAATACATGGTTTTGTGAAAATGATTAAGAATCAACTGTATCTTCTAATTCTTGCAGCCTTGTTAAATAGCCATGAAAATGTTCCTAGTTTGATGTTAAACAAAATTTTCCCATTTAGTATTTTTGTATGTGTTAACTCGATTAAACATTAATTTTTCATAATTATAAACAGTTTATTATTTTATCATGAAATGCTAATCATGAAGCAGATGAAATGTTTCTATAAAATCTTTTTTATTTGAAAAGCAAATGTAAAGCCGGGCGTGGTGGCGCATGCTTGTAATCCCAGTACCTTGGGAGGCGGAGACCGTAGGATCCAGGTTCACGGCCAGCCTCAGCTCTCTCTCTCTCTCTCTCTCCCTGTTTCTCTCTCTCTCTCTCTCTCTACTTAGTGAGGCCCTCCGCAACTTCGTGAGACCCGGTTTCAAAAAAAAAGTATAAAAAATAGGGCCGGGGGTGTAGCTCGGAGGTAGAACGCCCCTGGGTTCAATCCCTGGTACTGCAAAAAAAAAAAAAAAAAAAAGAAAAGAAAATGTAAAGGTAATATACTTCTTTCAGGAAGTACTTCTTAGACACATATACAAGAATATGTACATATCTGTAACTTTATAGGAAAAAGTTTTTAAAACAGTAGTAATTGTATCCCTAAGGGATGTACTTAGATAACAATAACAATTCTGTAAGAAACACATGTCAACCTAAGGTACCTTATGTATGAAATACTCAAGTATATATCTATGTTTACAGAAAAGTTAAAATCCTACGATATCAGGTCAACAGCAATAGAACACTTTAGAAAAATAAAAAGAAATCCCTAATGAAATTTAGTTTTTCCTGATGAATTTAGGAGAGATAACTTATTAGTTTAAAAATAATTGATGTTTATATTTGACAAATAATGTCATTTGTACCTCTTCTTGTTAATGTTATAACTGTTTTCTATTTAGTCTCAATGTACCTGTGCCCATTCCCCACTGAAAGGAGTGCTGGAATTTTCAGGGCTCTCTTGAAAATGTGTATCAAAGCAGAGTGTGGTAAGGAAAATGAATCTGAGAGCGATCGCCATGGTTTGAGTGGGCTAGTGGCCTCAAAGCGCTGTAGGAAGTGATCACTGCCGCACTTGACTGAATTTGTTTCACCTGTAAAGATGTGAGAGAACATGTGTGTTTACCACGTTTCACCTACACTATATATAGAAGATCTATTGCCTTTAAAGTAATCTGCACAACAGAGCCTACAATTATAGGTTGCAACATATATAGCAGGAAAATAGTCTCACCTGAAAATTTTAAACTTTTCTCGGGAACTTGTCCTGGAAACATTGAAATGATAAAGAAATTAAGAATCAATGATAAATGTGCTGTTTTTAAAGTATGAAGTATAGAAAAAATAGGAGAAATAATCCATAGAAAATAGTGCAAATTCATATTTGAGAGATACAGAGTAATTCCTAGTTAGTCCTTATAGTAATTTTTCTCGGGTAAAGAGAATTGAAAACATAAATTAAAACTATTTCATCTACCTTAAATCTGATTATTATTTCTCTTTGTGCCATAAATTCTATTTAGCTATTCTTAGTAACAAGCAAACAATATTAATTTTAAATGAAGATCTATAAAAATGCTCTATAGATACTGGGTTCTGCAAAAATCAGCTTTGCTTACTGGAGGGGTATAATGCTGTTTAATATACTTTTCTCCTTACAATTAAATTAGATGTTATTTTTTAGGGGAGAAAACTCATAAAGGAAATAGCCTTGGAGTTGTAATATGCTCTAACATATTTAAGTAATTAGACTTCTGTCTCATTGAAATGTATGTGCTCTTGGTTGATAGTGATAAAAGCACGAATATTAGTATGATTAGGAAATTACATCATGTCACAGCATAATTGATTGATTGATAGCTGAATGAAAACTAACCATAAAGCATGTGAAAATAAACGTGTGCTGTGTAGTTACTCAGGCAGAATTTTTGCATCTACCCGGTTATAAAATTAGTAACTGAAATGCTCATCTTCCAAACAAAATGGAACAGAATGGAATTGATATTTCTTACGTGTGTGTGTGTGTGTGTGTGTGTGTGTGTGTGTGTGTGTTCATTCTTTCGAATGCTGGCAGGGTAAAGAAGATTTGGAGTACTTAGTGCTCCAGTCAGTATTTAATTGTTTGGTGTGACTTGTCAGATGGACACCACATTACTAATTGACTCTGTGAGCAATTTTGGAATTTACCTTTCTGAGCTTCAAGTTTTTAAATGTAAAGCCCCCCTAACACAAGAGTTAAGATTCTCTTACTTGCCTCTAGAGAATTGAATTTCCCAAACATTTAAATTATCATTAATATTTCAAAAGCATTTTCTCTTTTTTTTCTGCTTGTGTTTTTACTTTCTCATTCTCTGTCTCGATCTTTTAAAGATTCCTGCTCGCACATGTCTTCAGCCACACTCACACTAGCAGAGAAGGGCTGGAGAGGCAAGACCACTGCAGGATTCCGTTTCAAAGCTGAACCAATATTCACCATTGACATATCCATTCATCTGTGCAGGGTCATTGGAAATCCTCTCTCTCTAGTTTTTTCCTTCCCTTCAGGGAGCAATGCTTAAAAGAGCAAACCCCTGGTGTGAAGAGATAGGAGAATTCTCAGCACTGCCAATGGTGCCAGGAATCGAATTAAAGTTGTCCATTTGCAGATGGCTGTCTATTGGAGCTCCCAGCACACAGAGGCGGTGTGCTTTCTGTTGATGCTTTGTTTACTTGAAACTCTGTCAGTAGCACTTCAATTTAATTTTTTTATGGCAACAGTTATATCATGGCAAAAATATGCCAGGAGGGTAAAAACACTAAGATATGTGTCAGTCGATGGAGTTATAGCATCTTATTAGATTCCCAAGGCTCACTCTGGGAAAAAATAAAATCTTAAAGCTTTATGTGTATGTGCAAGAAAAAATTGTACTTCACATTCTAGTAGCAAAAAAACATCGAAATAATTACCGAATTCACTCCTCTTCTGAGGAGTTTAAAACTTGTCATTTATTCTGCAATTGTTGACATTTCCAGATCTATTTTGGCATAAATCACATTTTGCT
This sequence comes from Glis glis, assembly GCA_004027185.1. NCBI lineage: Eukaryota > Metazoa > Chordata > Mammalia > Rodentia > Gliridae > Glis > Glis glis. The sequence continues at coordinate 15,397 of PVJS01033641.1, forward strand.
ATGACTGAACCTACAATTTTGTCTATCTTCATATGCATTATCTCTTCTAAGTGAAAGGCACTAGGAAGACATGGGTTGCCATTAAATCTTAGATGCCAGAAGTCAGCGTTGAGGATGTTTCCTCTGGTTTGATTCCCTTTGCTATCCTCGGAGATGCTACTGTGGCTTAATTTATAAGGGAAGGTTAAAAACTGGGAGAATTAGATTTGTGAGAAAAAAATCTGGATACCCCAAGAAGAACAGAACCTATTAAGATATGAAAACTGAGAACGTATGGTTTCTTTCCAAGTTTCAGAACACAAAAGCACGATTCAACAATTGCCAGTTTGGAGTTAGTGACTGCTACTGGCCCTTAATGTTTCTCCTTTAATTTTTCTGCTTTATTTTCAAATAGTGAATAGTGCCTAGCACAAAGTAGTCCCTCAATAAATATTTATCAATAGCATACATAAATGAGGCTTAGTGTTTTTTATTTATAAATAAGAATTATTTGTTTTATTTTTCTTAGTGCTTGATTTTATTTATATATAAAGATATACATACACTCATGCACACATATTCATATGTATATATTTAAAATGTTCTGTCCTTTACTTGGCAAATTCTCATTGATGTTGTAGTTTATTTTCTTCTGGATGCAAGTTTTAAATCATTCCTATTATTGCATTTGAAAAAAGTGGGGAATATATTTACCATCAAATTCTGTACCCATTCAAGGCCTACTAGAAGGAGCTCATTATGGGGAGGCCTACATACCACCCTCATTATACTATCAGCCCTGGAAAGCGGGCATATGTGGTTTTAAAAGAGAGGTAGTGTTCTAGCAAACAGTTTAATCTAACTAAGGGACCTTACACTAAAGAAAAAGTGTACAGTGACAGTCAAGTTTGAAAAAGGGCAAGATGTATTATAAAGCAACCCGGAACTGATCCCGTCAAATCAACCACAATGAAGAGAATGTGCCGTCATTATAAGAGTGTGCTACTAAACTGATTTAAGAAATATTACTACCCTCTTTCGATTTATCAAACAACACTGATAGTATGACTTTTCTAAATGAAAATTATAAAGCAAAAATAAAATATCTCTATCTCTACCCATTTATGTATCTCTCTTTCTAGGTATCTATCTTTTTTTCTTTTCTAAGTTATGCTAAAGAGCATTCCCCACTGATGCAATTAAGCCAGTCCTTCTCTTTAGTGTTCTAGACCTTTTTGAGAAATGTCATATCTGGTTATCCTCAATATAAAATAACCCTCAAAGTTACCATGGTGCAAGCTTACATCTTAAATATCAGTCTGTGCCCTCTAACTATTACATATCAAATATCATTTAGACCAGTCATGGTATAAACTCTGTTAATAGAATTTTACAAATAGAATACAAACCATGTGACTTAAGCTGTAAGAAATTTAAAATCATATTTTAATGCTTGCTTATGACATTTGGCTACCCATACACAGTATTTTTTTTTTTTTTGCGGTACGGGGGATTGAACCCAGAGGGGTTCTACCTCTGAACTACACCCCCGGCCCTATTTTTTATACTTTATTTTGAAACCGGGTCTCACGAAGTTGCGGAGGGCCTCACTAAGTAGAGAGAGAGAGAGAAAGAGAGGGAGAAAGAGAGAGATAGAGAGAGCTGAGGCTGGCCGCGAACCCGGATCCTCCGGTCTCCGCCTCCCAAAGTACTGGGATTACAAGCGTGCACCACCACGCCCGGCTCATACACAGTTTTTAAGCAAAATATTTAAATATATAGATTAAGTATTGTATAGGCATCTTATGCTGTAGCACCTATAATGTATTCTAATGAAGTCTTGTTCTATTTATTTTGTAGGGGTTTCATTAATGAATATCATAAGTGCATTTGAAATTAAGAAAACACATAGTAGGTATTAATATAAAATATCCATTACTCTGATTTTATAAAAAAGGTAACAGTTATTATGTAAATAAATAGTGACGTATGTGCTTCATGAAAATTTGGTGGGGGTGTGTTGTTACGAGTTGACATTGTTGATATTGACATAGTTGTCATTGTTGACATTTTTGTTTATTTTGTCTTCCTTTCCTGTGTATTGAGTACATATTCTGTGCAAAGTACAGTACACTCTGCTGGGAACATAAGTGAAACAATACACTCTTAATCTAAAGCAAGAGACAAACCATAACCAATGTTGGTAGAACAAAGTTACCGCCACAGTTGGCTCAATGGCTTTCACAAGAAATTTGCCTTAAGAAAGCTATGCGGTATCCTCTTAAGTTCCTCATATATGCTTCGTGTAACTGGTAATCAGGCCTAATTCTAATCACTGAATGCTATGCATGCAATCACTTTTACTTAGGAAGAATAATTTTGTTGTAAAGATATGCACTGTAGCATTACTCTTATAGGGTCATCAGATTTTCACACAAACACACACACACACACACACACACACACACTCACATGAACAGAGAAAAAAAGATAACTGACCTCAAAGCTTCATAGTCAAATGAGAGAGCCAACCAGTTGCAGCCTGGCCATAGTACAGTTGACCCAGGAAAGAAAGGATAGAGTAGAGTGGGGAAGGGCATTACAAGCAGAGAAAGCAGTACATACAAGATATAAGGTATGAGAAAGTATAGGTTTCTCCTATAAATTGCTACCAGATAATAGATGCTTTCAACAATATATGAAATAGAAATACATAGAAAGATTCCAAGCAAGCATTAAAATATTCAAAGGAAAACATAGATTTTACATAAGAATGACTTCAATGAATATCATGCTACATGATGATAAATAATGGTCACTTTTATTTAGGTTTCTATATTTTCCATGTTTTAAAATAGTAACCTTGTATTTTGTGTGTGGAGGTTGTGGGAGGGTACTGGGGATTGAACCCATGGCACTCTACCTCTGAGCTACACGCCCAGCCCAGTTTTATTTTCCATTTTGAAACAGGGTCTCACTAAGCTGCTGAGGGGCTTGCTAAATTTTGAGGCTGGCTTCAAAACTGAGATTCCCCGTCTCAGTCTCTCTTGTACTAGGATTATAGGTGTGTGTCACCATGCCTGGCTAATAAGCTTGTATTTTTAAACCAAAGAAACTAGTTTTTCTATTGTCTTCTTTTTAAGCAATCCCAAAATACATACACTTACACACATACATACATGCAGTTGTTTTTTTGTTTGTTTGTTTGTTTGCTTTTTGCTTCGTTTTGTTTTGTGTGGTACTGGGGATTAATCCCAGAAGCATTCTATTTCCAAGCTACACCCACAGCCTATTTGTTTGCTTGCTTGCTTGCTTGCTTGTTTTGAAACAGGACCTCACTAGGTTGCTGAGAGTGTTGGTAAATTTCTGAAGCTGGTCTTGAACCTGCGATACTCCTGTCTCAGCCTCCGGCTAATACATACACACACACACACACACACACACACACACACACATATATATATAATGACTGAAAAGTAGAATACAAAATATATCTGAGAGATCTTGCTGAAACGGGATGAGGTTGACCTAACATATTAGCATGGAGTGAAGAGGCGGGATTAGATTTTAGTGTTTAAGAGACGATTGAGAAGACTCTCGTTGATTACATGTAGGGAGGAAGGGGAAGGACTAGAATGCCTGGCTCCTCAGTGACCTCTCTGAACACCAGCTGGTGGCTAGGTGGCTCTGGGCCTCCAGGGTGCGATCAGGCCAAAAGAGACAGTGTATGTGGAGTCAGGAGAAAATTGTAGGTTCGAATCCTCCTTTTAAATTTCCTTTCTCCTAAGGTCAGTAAAATAATAAACCTTTCTCTGTTCAGTCTGAGATTGTCAGTGCTAGGAAACCAAGGCTTTGGTGAGCTGGAAAGAAACCCAGAAGACCACGAGGCAGCAGTGTCCTTGAAACATTCTTGGAGGCAGCTATAAGCGCCTGAGCTGTGAGAGGAGCAGTGAGGATCACAGGCTTTGTAGCCAGAGTGCCAGCATCCTGATCCTGGCTTCTGTTCCAGGTGCTGCGTGACTTTGGCTATGTACTCCATCCATCTTTCACTGCCTTAGTCTCTTTATTTGGAAAATGGGGATCATAATGGGATGGCGAGAAAAAAATTATAATTTTAACAACGCTTTGAACAATGCCTGGCCCAGAGAAGGTACAAGAAATGTTCACTGATCTCACTATTATCTTAAAAGACATCTAAATATGAAGAATTTAATAGGTCATAACTCTAGTTTAGAAAAATTATTTTTAATGAAATAAGACATTAAGTTATTGGCAGAGCTAGGAAGCAATTTAAATGTTCTAGCCCAATTTGAGTAGAGAAGAATCAGAGGGTGTTTTATAATGAAATTCTGAAGTCTACCCACCTATAACTTTCCCTAATTATTTCTCTTCAGTTCTGTCTCCTGGAACATCAAAGAAGAACTCCTCCTGTCAGCGATATCTCCTAGGAAGTGATAATAAGTTAGTTGCTTTCCTTATATCATCTCATTTAATCCTTAGAACAATCTTTCAAGGAAGTTTTTATTGTCCCCATTTCGAAGGTAAAGATATTTAGAATTAGAAAAGTTAATTTGCCTAAGATCCCACCACTAGTAAATGGAAATCTAGAAATTCAAGCCTAGAATAATTCAAATATATGCCCCAATTCAAGTCCACTTTGGTCAGAATATGGCAAAATGACCTTTCAGCAGGGTTGATAATTAAAAATTAAAGGAACTCTTATGGTAAATGATTTTTAACGTAGTTCTCTTTGTTAAGAAGAGTGAATAAGATACAATATAAGAAGATTTGGCTAAAATATCTAGTATACTCAATTTTCTATGTTGTTATATCACAAATGTATTACACATCTTATGGAAAATTCTATATTAAAAGGGTTTTTTTCATGTGATTTTGTACCTTTTCTACATTTTATAATATATCTTCCAATCGGTAGAGTCTTACCTGGAATGGCCTGAAATATTTTGTAGGTATAAATTAGTGAGAATTTAGAATACACAGAGAGTGCTAGAATCACATTTCTTGACTATACTTTCTTCTTCTAAGTGGGTGCCTTACCTCTGTTTCTAGAGGACGTGTTGTAAGTTAAATGAAAGTGAAAATAGACAAGCCCTAGCCAAGAGAGTTCCTGTGAGGTTGTTCAAGAACTTTGGTTGGTAAAGGTTGAAGGACTGTTGTTTATGTGGGAAAATATTTTGCTCAGTGTTAGAAGTAGAGTAACAAAACTATTGAAACAGGAATGGTAAACTTAAGTTCTGGTCTCAATTCTGTCATCCACTTGCTATTACTAAAATACATGTCCTTTGGCTCCTGGTATAGTATCCTCTACTTTGTGTGTGTGTGTGTGTGGTACTGGAAATTGAACACAGTGGTGTTTTACCTCCAAGCTACACCCCAGCCCTATTTGATTTTTTATTTTGAAACAGTATCTTACTAAGTTGTTGAGGGCCTTGCTAAGTTGCTGAAGCAGGCCTCGAGCCTGTGATCCTCCTGTCTCAGCTTCCCAAGAATTGGGATTACAGGCGTGCATCACCACACCCGGCTCTGGTATAGTATCTTTTTTTTTTTGCGGTACCAGGGATTGAACGCAGGGGCGTTCTACCTCCGCGCTACGCCCCCGGCCCTATTTTTTTTAATACTTTATTTTGAAACCGGGTCTCACGAAGTTGCGGAGGGCCTCACTAAGGAGAGAAAGAGAGAGAGAGAGACAGGGAGAGAGAGAGAGCGAGAGAGCTGAGGCTGGCCACGAACCCGGATCCTCTGGTCTCCGCCTCTCAAAGTACTGGGATTACAAGCATGCGCCACCACGCCTGGCTGGTATAGTATCTTATACAAGCAAAATGAAGCATAAATCATGTTACTTTTGGTTTTAGAGGCCAACAAATTATTGATGCATGTCACTGCAACCATCTTTGACCCAGGCAAGAAGTACCCCAAGTTCCAGAAGTTCATGACCTCCTCCAGAACTCTCCCTCACTCCACTGAAAGTAATCTAAGGAGCCCTGAGAACTAGTGCCCTTCTGGTAGACCATGCTCCAGGCATTGGGACTCCCTTGCACAAATAACTCTGAGCTGACTCCCAGTATCTATGCAGGACACTTCTCCAATTTTCTCCCAAGGTTGGAAAGTACCTTCAGTGTCCTCCTAGACCAAAGCTGAGGCAAAGAGACAGCTGGGTGGAGGTGGGAGGATAGCAGAGAATGGATGGAATATTCTGCAACATGCATGGTAAGTCCCCTAAACTATGGTAGGTAGTGAGAGAAGTGTTGGCATAGGTCAGTCTCGCCCATTCTGGAAGAGTGCTGCAACCTAAGAGAGAATTCCAAATCTGAACCCAGCTAGCTTTCCAAGTGTTCATGAAGGTACAATGTCAAGCTAGAAACACAGAACATAGTGGACTTAACACTTTTTGCCCAATTTATAACTTTTAAAATATTTCATAACTTTATCACCTTTTAAATACTTTAAATATGTTCACATATATGTCTTTAGGAAGAACTTTTTTTGTTTTATGGTACTAGGGATGGAACATAGGGGCACTCTATCACTGAGCTACATCCCCAGCCTTTTTTTTTTTCTTTTTTTTTGCAGAACTGGGGATTGAACCCAGAGGCATTCTACCACTGAGCTACACCCCCAGCCCTATTTTTTATTCTTTTTTTTTTTTTTTTTT
>PVJS01033642.1:0-22055 GCA_004027185.1 Glis glis
GAGGAGGAGGAGGAGGAGGAGGAGGAGGAGGAGGAGGAAACGGGGAAAGAAAAAGAAAAATAGTTGTGCTAAGTATTCAAGCTGATGATGAAACATATTGCTATGGAGAGCTGATCTCCTGTGCAGTCCCTCCATTGTTTTGTCCCTGTTAGAGCTTCAAACGTAACATAAAAGGGTAGAATGGACTGAATGAGGAAAAACTCACTTCACACCTGTCAGGATCACGGGGCATAGACAACAGCAACAACAACCTAGGCCACCATTTAGTTAAACTTATCTATCTTTTTTAAAAAGGAAGTTTGAGAACAAAATTATTCTAAATTCTTGATGAGTTCTTTGTTTAGTCTGGCAAGGCCTCCTAAGGCTCTTGATTTATTAAGAAAAATCTGTTTATAATGAGTGTGCCGTTTTTCAACATTTTTCTGCAGTTATTGTCTAATCGTACATTAGACATTTGTGTGTGTATGTGTGTGTGTGTGTGTGTGTGTGTGTGTGTGTGTGTGTGTGTTTGTGTGTTACTAGGGACAGAACCCAAGGGCATTCTAACTTGGAGCGACACCCCCCAGCCCTATTTTATTATTTTTGTTTTGCAATAGGGTCTCACTAGGTTGCTGAGGGACTCGCTAAGTTGCTGAGGCTGGCTTCTCACCTGTGATCCTCCTGTCTCAGCCTCTCATGTACTGAGATTACAGGTGTGAGCCACCACACCCAGCTTATCAAAGCATATTTAACATAGGACACTTTCAATTTATGATGGGTTTATGAGACATAGCCCCACTGTATGTCAAGGAGTGTGTGTGTGTATGTGTATACATATATGTATTATTGATAGATGCTTAAGATGCTTAAGGAATACATGGTATTATTTTGGAAGTTTCTCAACTTAAGTGATACCATACTTTGTGCTGCAATTTTTTAATCACACAAGATACTTTTATTTTCACACTTTATCACATGGTGTGACATGAACATACCATGACTGTGTGTGTGTGTGTGTGTGTGTGTGTGTTACTGGGGATTGAACCCAGAGGCATTCTACCTCTGAACTACACCCCCAGCCCTTTAAACAAATTTTAAAAAATTGCCCCACTAGGTTGCTGAGAGTCTTGCTCGGTTTTGGAGGCTGGCCTCGAACCTGTGATCCTCCTGTCTCAGCCTCTCAAGTCCTGGGGTTACAGGCATGCATCACTGTGCCTGGCTAACATACCCTGATTCTTAAAGCCATTCTCTTTCTGACATATTTTTTGGGGGGGGGCATAATCCAGGTTACAATGAATGTTCTTGAAACTCCTGCTCTAACCAATTTCCTGGGTCCAACATCACCGTCATTAGATATTGATAAGTCCTGGTGCCGACCACTATGGTAGCCACCTCTCAGATGTGACTAGAGAGCCTTGGAAATGCGGCTGGCGCAAATTTCGATGTGCCATATGCCAAAAATACACACTGGATTTCAAAGAGAGAGTGAGATTAAGGATACAAAATTACCACCTTGGGGGCTGATTGCATGTGCAAATGACGACTTTTCCAATATACCAAGTTAAATAAAAACATTATTAAAATGAACTCTTCCTGTTTCTTTTTCCTTTTTGAAAATGTGTCTGAGCCAGGTGTGGTAGCCCACACCTGGAATCCCAGTCCTTGGGAAGCTGAGACAGGAGGATCACAGGTTGGAGGCCAGCCTCGGCAACTTAGCGAGACCCTCAGCAACTTAGGGAGACCCCATTTCAAAATAAAAGATAAAAAGGGCTGGGGGTGTAGCTCTGACATAGAATGGCCTGGGTTCAATCCCTAGTACAAAAGAAAAAAAAAAGCCATGTGAAAAATGGGTTATCAGAGACAAACAGGGTTTGGGAACTAAATTGGACAATTTTTGGTCTATGGACTGCCGGAGCCTTTGATAGGCTAATCTGACTGGGAATATCTAAGAGTGGGGTGGATGTGGGTTACTGAATTTCCCCAAGCTATTTTACCAAAGGCATGTTTTTTCCTAATTATTATGTATCTCCTACCTCAAAGAATTTCTCTCCTTCCTTCCTTCCTTCCTCCCTCCCTCCCTTCCTCCCTCTCTTCTCTCTCTCTCTCTCTTTCTTTTTTGTATTGGGCTTGAACCCAGGGGCATTCTACCTTCAAGATACAATCTCAGCCCTTTTTAAAAAATATTTTTTGGTTTTGAAACAGCATCTCACTAAGTTGGTGAGGGTTTCGCTATATTGCTGAGTCTGGCCTCAAACCTGCATCCTCCTGTCTCAGCCTCCCCAAAGAATATAATTTTTACTAAGCAGTAGGTGGACCTATTGGGGAACTGAATCAAAAACCCGAAGACTGTGATTATCCACAAAGCAAGATGTAGAATCTGATCAATAATTTGGAAACTATCAAGTTCTGACACTCACATTTACTTAAGTAGCTGGATTTTCCAAGGTAAGTTGTTTCCTTGAGGTGTTTAAAGTTACTCCCCCACCACAGCATGTAAGTGAGAGTGTGAGCCACACCAGGGGCTGCCCTTTAAATTAATTCATAGAGCCGGGCGTGGTGGCGCACGCTTGTAATCCCAGTACCTGGGAGGCTGAGACTGGAGGATCCGGGTTCGCGGCCAGCCTCAGCTACTTAGTGAAGCCCTCTGCAACTCAGTATAGACCCTGTTTCAAAATAAAGAATAAAAAACAGGGCTGGGGGATGTAGCTCGGAGGTGGAATGCCCCTGGGTTCAATCCCCAGTACTGCAAAAAAAAAGTAATTAATAGAGCGCACTAAACACTAGTTTTTATTTCAAGTAGAGACTGCTTTTGAAGCCAGTCCTTCCTTAATATGAAAGATATTTCTGTGTGCTTTGAGATTCTTCTTGTATGAACAACTAGGATAGGAAGATAGTCTTAGCTTGTGTGTGTATATGTGTGTGTGTGTGTGTGTGTGTGTGTGTGTGTGCATGTAACTGGGGATGGAACCCAGGGGCATTCTACCTCTGAGCTACACCCCCAGCCCTATTTTATTTATTTTTTTTATTTAGAAACAGGGTCTCGCTAAGTTGCTGAGGGTCTTGCTATGTTGCTAAGGCTGGCCTCGAACCTACAATCCTCCTGCTTCAGCCTCCCAAGTACTAGGATGACAGGCATGCGCCACCGCACCTGGATCACTAATTCCATTTCTTGATATTTACCATAGGGGAAGAAAAAAAAGGAGATTGCTAATATACAACAGGGCACATATTTGAAACTGAAATATTATTTGTAACAGCAAGAAACAGGAAAATTGCAGATGATCTAAATGCTCATTACTAGGGTAGAGTTTTCCAAACTTGCTATGGGATGCATTGTGAAATAACACAGAGCAGTTTGGAAAGACACAGAGCAGTTTGGAAAGACGACCATGTCCAGAGATATGGAAAGAACTCCAGGATCGCTTTTAGGTGGGAAAAGCAACATGCAAAGCAAAGCCTACAAAATAACAGCATTTTGCTTCAAAAACACACAAGTTGTCCTAATGACAGATACAATCTAAATGCAGAAAGAATCTATGGTAAAAAATGGCGTATTTCTATGTGGTGAGGGTACATGCATCGGAAGAGGGGGCCAAGGGAGAGGCAAAAATAATTTCTCGTGTAATTCTACATTACTGAAAGGAAATACAAGAAACCCTTACTTATTTTAAATCACTTTAACCTCTAACACATTTTTTGTTGTTGTTGTTGTTGTTTTGGTACTGGGGATTGAACCCTGTGGCATTCTACCTACCAGCTACACCCGTAGCTCCTTTTTTACTTATTTTTGTTTTGAAACAGGGTCTTACTAGGTTGCTGAGAGTCTTGCTAAGTTGAACCGCTTTTGCGTTTAATTGAGCTGCACCTCAAATCTTGTTAAGAGTTCTTCCACTGGTGTCTTTGCTTGCTGACAGCAATAAAGCAGGCAGGCCCGATCATGTTCTGCTTTTCCATCCTTTAAGGACCGTTTTCTGACGATGAAGGACAGGAAGGAGGAGAAAGGAGACGGAGAGAAAGCAGTTGGAAGATTCTCTACTTGACCCCCCATTTTCCCCAGACAGGACGTGCAGAAACATATGCGCCTACGACAAAGCTACTGCCGGCTTTCAGAGCCAGGAAGAAATAAGAGCGGCCCTTCGAGTGACATTGCCCATTGCCCCGGCCATGTTGACACTTTCTCCCTGGAAAAGAATGACCAGCTACGTAGCCGGTGGCTGCATGGATCGCTAAGATGCGGGAGCCACGCGGGAGACGCCGCCGGGCTGCAGAACCAGGTCCCGAGCCCCGCGCCATCGAGCCAACAAGGGCATCAGGGAGCGTGGACTTGTGTGGCGGGGGAATTTAGGAACCTATTTCAACGTAGCAGGTTTGAAATTTCCAGGCGGAATGGAGCCTCCTGCCCTTTGTCGCGCTTTCCATTTCAGGGTGGCCGGAGCGGGGGATTTCGGTGGCAGCCGGCCTCCCCTACTCTCAGGTCACCTGCGGGAAACTGGGCAATGGAGTCTCCCTGGCACGTAGAAAGAGGACGAGGAGCCAGGGCCGAGCCACGGGAGGGCGTGCAGGGCTGTGCGCGCCATGGCGGCACCAAGCAGGCAGAGGGGACAGGAGACACCGGCGAGGACACTGATGGAGACTGAAATGCACAAGGAGAAGACGCGCGGCAGGAGGAGGAGAGACGGGCTGAGCCGGCGCGGGCACCGTGCCACCCGGGCTGCGGCTCAGAGCGGCGCTCAGCTGGAAAAGCCAGAATCAAAAAGAGGATCACGGAAAGGTACTGGCTGGAGGGACCGAGTCTCTGGCAGAGGGCTGAGGACCGCGTTCAAAACCGGAGGGACCTGCGGACATGGCAGGGTCGGCCCAGCATTTCCAAGCCTGCACACACTGGCCTGGCGGCCCGCCCTCCCTCCCTTCCTTCCTCCCTTCCTTCCTTCCTTTTCCCTCTCTCTCTCCTTTCTTTCCTTCTTGGTATTCGGGATTGAACCCAGGGGGTATTTTACCTCTGAGCTATAACCCCAGTCCTATTTCATTTTATTTTATTTTTGTTTTGAAACAGGGTCTCACTAAGTTGCTAAGAGTCTCACTAAGTTCTTGAGGCCAGCCTCCAACCTGCAATCCTCCTGTCTCAGCCTCCGATGTACTGGGATGACAGGCGTGCACTCCTTTTCCTGACAGGGTGGGCGAGTTGGCCGACCCCTTCTCATTCCATGGGGGAAACGCTTCCGGACACCAGCGGAGCCCTGCGCACTTGGTTGGGCGGAAAAAAGGACAAAGAATGACCCAGTTTCAACTTAGCAGTACACGGCTTGTTCCCCCCACCCTCTGTCTTAGGCTACTATTTCTCTTTTGGGTTTTTGTTAAACATAGGAGACATGTGGGGTGTGTTTTCATTGTTATTAATATTTTAATGACCCCCTACAAAGCTACCTTTAGGAAGACAGGATCATAGAATCTGAGAAATCCAAAACTGGCTCCTGGTAATCCTAGGCACCTTCTCTTTTCTTTCTTTCTTTTTATAAAAGGGGTCACTTGAGATATATCAGTAGCACCAGTTTGTTTTGGAATCACATTTAGCTGAATTCCTTTTTTTTTTTTTTTTGAACCATGAATGTTTCTCTTGAAATCACAAAGCAGATTTTAAACCAGGCATGGGGGTGCACACCTGGAATCCCAGTATATAGGAGCTGAGACAAGAGGTTCCAGGCCAGTCTCAGCAACTGACAGTGAGACCCTCAGCCACTTAGTGAGACCCTGTATCCAAATAAAAAAATAAAATAGGGTTGGGGTTATGGCTCAGAGGTAGAATGCCCTTGGGTTCAATCCCTAGCACCAAAAAAGAAAAAATGCAAATTTTTGCAAACAAAAGCGATTACTTATCCCCCAAATGAGTGTTTTGCAGCTGGGTGTGGTAGCACACACCTGTCATCCCAGTACTTGGGAGGCTTAGACAAGAGGATCGCAGGTTCAAGGCCAGTCTCAGCAATTTAGCTAGACCCTCTATGACTTAGGGAAATCCTGTTTCAAAATAAAAAATAAAGTAGGGCTGGGGGTGTAGCTTGGAGGTAGAATGCCCCTGGGTTCCACCCCCGACACACACACACGCACACGCACCCATGTTTTGCGTGTAAATACTATGGCCGGCTTTACCAGAGAAAGTTCACCATGGATTAACGACACAGTGGATTCTCTCAATAACCTATTTACTTGGGGTGGGTAAAACAAAATGGCCCTTCAAATCCCGTGTGGGGCTTTCCACCCACCCGCCCGCCCACGCGCCGCGACATCCATCATTTGGTGAGTTTCAGGTCCAGCATCTGATCCGCGATTTGCACGTGCGTCTTTCGGATGGAGACAAATGTTCCATCCGAGTTTTGGACACCAGCATTTCAAGTTTTTCTTTCCAAGGCACATGTTCATACAAGAAAAATGGTTTGGTGGGAGGCTGCTGCTGGGGCGTCAAGGGGAGAACCTCTCTCTCTCTCCGGCCTGTAAGGTGCCCCACGCGTGGGAGAGGTGGGGCCATGAGCCCCCAAGACACTGGAAGGAGACGCTGGTCAAGGGTGCAGACGATTTAAAAAATGACGCTGTGATGCCAGGCATGGTGGCGCACGCTTGTCATCCCAGGACTCGGGAGGCTGAGACAGGGAGATTACAGGTTGGAGGACAACCTCAGCAACTTAGTGAGGCCCTCAGCAACCTAGCGAAACCCTGTTTCCAAATTAATAAAAGAGGACTGGGTGTGTCTTCCAGAGGTAGACCGCCCCTGGATTCCATTCTTCATACCAAAAACAACAGGACAAAGTCATGCCGTAGACGAGTGGCAAGCCCGTTGTCCTCTGAAACCAGGGAAGACAAGAAAAGTAGATGCTCTGTGGAATGGAGCAGGCCAAACGGGCATTTTTCACGGCTCCCTCTGCGAAGCATAAAATCTGTGCTTGGAAAGTACAAGGGGCCCGGGTGCCCCCAAATCCTCCTCCAGCTGCTTATGCTTCACTTGGGTCAGCTGGAAAATGTGCGCCGGAAACCCCTTCTCACGACTGCCTAATTCCACCTCTGATGCACACGTATCTTTCGGGCTCCAGGAGACATGAACATCACTCTTTCCCGAGGAAAACCTTGGCGGGAGCCCCGGTTAATACGGGATTAGGGTGCATGATAGGGGGAGATGAGGCACACATTTCCCACCACTCCTCCAGAGATGCAGGAAATTGCGGTGCCCCAAATAGATTTGAGCTAAGCCACCCAATTAAAAAGAATTTGGGGTCCAGAGATGCAATGTTGGTGTTTGCAGTGCTGACGCTGGCAACTGTATTGGCAAACAAGGTTGAAGGCGAATTGAGAAAAGAATCGATCTGGGGCGAGAGTTCTCCGTGTGAAGATACAACAGAGAGTCCTGTGCAACTGAGGCAGAGACGCTGCCAGCTCGCTCTTGGTGATAATTCTCTGCACACGATTTTCCTAGTGGGCTTCGGTACCTTGCCAGAGGGAGGCTCTAGCTCAGTTTTAAGTTGGAAACGAGATTTGAGTCTCCACCAAGGATAATGTGCTAAGCATGGTAATTAAAGGCTGTTTGTTGTAAATAACGCCAAAAGCACATGAGGAACACTGGGCTCATCGCTTACCGCACTTTAAAGAAATCAAGGCCTAATAGTAGTCTAGATAGGATAACACACACCTGCACCTGGTGGCACATGCTGGCAATCCCAGTCCTTGGGAGGCTGAGACAGGAGGATTGCAGGTTGGAGGCCAGCCTCAGCTACTTGGACCTTGTTTCAAAGTAAAAAATTCAAAGGGCTGGGAGTGTAGCTCAGAGGTAGAATGCCTGAGTTCAATCCCCGGTACAAAAAAAAAATGTAAGATTAAATCATATAACTTTTCTAATAGAATATTATCAAATATTAAGCGACACTGTGCCTACTGAGTCTATAAATAATGAAAGCTTTAGGACCTATAATAATAAAAACTTCTGGTTACATAGACCAGGGTTACTCAAAGTGTGGTCCGTCATCTGCTCCTGGCCCAGGACTGGTAGGTCAGCCCACAACAAGATAAGCACAGAGAGAGAGAGAGAGAGAGAGAGAGAGCGAGAGCGAGCGACTGAGACACAGCACTGAGAAAGGATTATAGCAGCCAGGCATGGTGGCACATGCTTGTCATCCCAGTACTTGGGAGGATCACGGGTTCGCGGTCAGCCTCAGCTACTTACTGAGGCCCTCTGCAACTTAGTGAGACCCTGTTTCAAAATAAAGAATAAAAAAATAAGGCTGGGGTAGTGTAGCTCAGAGGTAAAATGTGCCTGGGTTCAATCCCCAGTACTGCAAAAAAAAAAAAAAAAAAAAAAGAAAGAAAGTATTCCTGTAATAAGTAGAGTGTCAGTAGAATGCCTCTGTTCCTCTAATAGAGCGTGAGCCCTTCAGGACAGGTCTTTATTTTATTCATTTATGTTTCCCTGCCATTTCGGTATAGTATCAGACCCAGATGAACTATATAGAAAATGCCTTTTCTTGGTGTGTGTGCTAGGGACTGAACCCAGAGACAAGCGTGCTTAGCGTGCACTCAACCCACTGAGCTACATCCCCAGCCATTAAAAGTATCTTCTGAAGAAAGAAATAAACTACCTACTGGGTGCATTCGCATCTGGATTTGCATTATTATTTTTGTGTGGTATTGGGGATCAAACCCAGGGGTATTCTTCTTCTGAGCTATACCCCCACCCCTTAAAATTTGTTTAGTTTTGTTTTGAAACAGGGTCTCACTAAGTTGCTGAGGGTCTCGCTAGGTTGCTGGGGCTGGCCTGAAACCTGTGATCCTCCTGTCTCAGTCTCCCAAGTCTTGGGATGACAGGCGTGCGCCATGGTGCCTGGCTGGGTTTGCTTATCCGCATCCCAGTTTGTCTTCCTCCTCTGGGGTCCATGGTCATCAACACCCTTGACTCTGGCTTCCATGCAGGGAAGCACCGCCATGCTGGCTCTCTCCTCATCCCCGCTCCCTATCCTCAACTCAAACAAAGAGGAGCGTGGCGTAGAATTCCAGTGTTTCTTTCACCTTTGATTACAGTCTTCCCTTGTTCACTAAAACGTTCGTGAAGGTACGCAGATTCAAGCTTTTGGTGTTAATGCTGCGGCTCAGACTTTCTGCGTCTGGTTTACAAGGTCCCCTGCATCTGATGTGTGGACGCTGGGAGATTCTGCCCTGGGCCCCCCAGTACTTCTTGCTTGTTTTACACGCCTGTCCCTCGGCGCCTAAGTGCTTGCTCCAGAGAACAAAAGTCCTGCCGCTGGACGCATGCTGTCTACCATGTGGCACCAGGCAACACACAGAAGCCCTCGCGAGAGGAGAGAGAAAGAGCGGCTCGCCAGCCCCTCGCTGGTCACGCGGGTGAGGTTGGAGGGAAGACAGGACAGAGATCATTCATCCTACAGAATCAAGTGGGAAAACCAAGGTTCAAAGAAAACACCCAATAATTCATTAGTGCATTTTACCCAAGAATTAGAATCTAAACTCAGCCGGGCGTGGTGGCGCACACCTGTCATCCCAGGACTGGGGAGGCTGAGACAGGAGGATTGTGGGTTCGAGGCCAGTCTCAGCAACTTAGTGAGACTTTCAGACACCTAGTGAGACCATTTGAAAACAAACAAACAAAAAATTATAAAAGGACTAGGAGTGCAGCTCGGAGGTAGCATGCCCTTGGGTTAATTCCCCAGTACCACCACCACCAACAACAAAAGTATCTAAAGTCAGTATATTTGGGGTGAATATTGTTGAAATACAAAGCATAAGACACCAAATCACACTCGCTGTGGGGAGATGACGGTCCTATAAAAAGCACAGGAGGAAAGAAACCTGTCCCCGGAACAGGAGCTTGGTGTTTCCCAGCCTAGACCCGCACCAGTGGAGTTGCGTACTGAGTCCGCAGGAAGAAAAGCACGGTCCACACTGTAGAAATGCTCGTGTCCTCGCTCATACTTTTCATTTCCATCTGGCTGTCCTTCCTCTCTTTATGAAACAAAACCCTACCCGTTCATGTGGCTGAAATGTGTGTATGCTCTCCATCATATTAGATATTAAGATGAGATGGCTGGAGATGAGTGTGAGGCCTCTCGGGAGACGGGGAAGGGAGCCGCCACAGGACCCAGCTGCGCCACCCACGGGCATCTTCCAAAGGAACCCAAGTCAGGATCTCATAAGGACCCACGCGTATCTGTGTTCCTAGCTGCACGACTGACAGTGGCCAGACTACGGAACGGATCACAAAGCTGTGGTCCAGTCACACCGTGGAATTCTACTCAGCCAGGAAGAAGAACAAGATCATGTCATTGGCAGGAAAATGGATGGACCTTGACACTAGTATGCTAAGTGAGATTAGCCAGGCTCAAAAGGTGAATAATTGTATGTTTCCTCTCACATGCGGAAGCTTGATAGAAGTTGGGAACCAAGGGTAACTACCTCAGATAGAGGAGTGGAGACTCCAGGAGAGGGATGGGGGGCATGGGGGGGGAGGACGACGGAGACGTAAAGAAGGGACCAGTTGAAATAATGCTGTGTGCGTATATTAAACTACCAGCGCCAATCTCAGAGATCTTTACAAGGAAGGGGAGGGAGGGAGGTGTGACCCGGAAGGGAATGTTCCCCGAGCCGTGAGCACGTACATTCCTACCACTCTGTACCTCAGGATGATGCGCAATTACAATGCACCAAGAAGAAATAAAAAGAAAACACGAAAAGCCCAAATGGGTTGAAATCCATAGGAAGAGAGAGACAGAGAGAGAGCGAGCGAGCAGTAGAGATGCCGGCTATCGAGTGGGTAAGTGACATCCTCGGGGAGAGAGAGTCTTCTGGCCTGGAGACCACCGTGCAGGACAGCCAAGACCCCACCCTTCAGCGGCCGCCATGTCCAGAGTCGCTTCCTAATTAGCAACACCCATGTGATTAATTTTTTAATTAAGAAATTTGAGCAACGGAGGAAGAAAATAACACACACACGCATGTACAGGAAACGGATCGTTATTTTAACATTTGGTGGCCTTTTATTAAATATTCTGAAAAATATAAACTCGCTTCGTGCCAAACCTTGCAACATGGTTGCCTTCAGTCTGTGACTGTAGAGGAGGAGTAGCCGGCAAAGGGAGAGACAAGCAAAGCTTGCGTGCGGGGAAGAAGGAAAGATGGCTTGTACTGATTTTCCACGTTGCTGTCTGAGAAAGATTGTGCGTGCGAAGGTTTTATTCGGGGTAGAAGAGGAGACCAGACTTGAAGAGGCGTCTTTTCAAGAAAGGGATAAAAAGCCGGGTCCGGAGGGAAACACAGCAAGTGCCGTGCGCGCGTGTTCCTCTCAGTCCACGCCTCAGTGTGATGGACAGTCACAGCGCACCAAGAAAAGCGCATTAACAATAGATTTTAAACTCTTCTACCCTGTTGGTGGGATTGCCAGTCAGTGCAGCCGCGATGGAGATTGGTGTGGATGATCCTCAGAGACCCGGGAATGGATCCACCATATGATCCAGCCAGACCACTGCGGGGCGTCTTTCCAAACGGGGTGAAATCAGATTATAGTGATCCATGCACATCCATGTTTAGAGCGGCACAATTCACGACAGACAAATTATGCAACCAACCTAGGGGTCCATCCACAGATGAACCGATTACAACATTATGGCATATCCACACAGTGGAGTTCTATGCAACCATGAAGAAGAGCAGAATTGTGTCATTTGCAGGAAAACGGAGGTTCCTGGAGAACATGATGCTGAGTGAGATGAGCCGGGCACAGGAAATGAAGGGCCCTATGCGGAAGCCAGGGAGGAATCGGGCTATGAGAGGGACTCCAGATAATGGAGGAGAAACCCCAGTGGAGCCAGGGAGGGGGTTTAGGGGAGGGTGGTGGTAGCAGGGAGGGAGAATTAATGAAGGAAACGCTTCACAGATGTTATGTGCATATGTGAAATTCCCAACGCCAATCTCATTATCACGTATGGGGGAGGGGAGGGAGCCGGGGGAAGATCACCCAGCGCTTGTGCATGGATGTCCCCTTCACTCTGAACTGCATTATGATGTGAGATGACAAAGCACCAATAGAAATATAAAAAATAGACTAAAAATCAGTTCAGAATAGCCTATTAGACAGGCTACCAAAAAAAGAAAAAGGATTAAAAAAGGAATGAAACAAAAAAATAAAAATACAATGACATCAGGTTAATGTGTGTTTATCTTTGTAAGAAATGAACACTTTCTGTACCCAAGCTTAAAGTTTCATTGGCTCTGTTTCTCCATAGAAACATTGAACCCAGGGGCATTTTACCTCTAAGTGAAACCCCTAGCCCTTTATATTTTTATTAAATTTTGAGACAGAGTCCCACTAAGTTGCTGAGGATCTCACTAAATTGTTGAGGCTAGCCTCAAACCTGTAATCCTCCTGTCTCAGCCTCCCAAGTCCTGGGAATGACAGGTGTGCACCCCCACACCTGGCTTATTACCCACTCATTTTAAAGGTGTTTCCCAAAGATCTGTAATCCGCCTCCCTTCTTACCCTCCCCTCCATTAAAGCCCGAGAAGCACTCTGAATTACCAAACATCTTGGAAAGTAAGGATTTGCAATTCCTTTAAAAATATCTTACAATTCTTCTTTAAAAAAATTTTTTTTCACTAGTAAAGTCTGGCTTTCCCCCAGTTGGTCTAAATTAGATTTTCCTGCAGTTGGCAGTTCCTTGGTATTCTATAAATCACTCTCTTATTAACATCCTCTCAGCACTAATTAGTTAAGGGACTGGCTCTGCGGCGCACACACACGTCACTCCAGCCACCACCTACTTTCCCAGGATTAGACCGGCAGACCTCGGGGGAGGCTGCCGTTAAGCAGGAGAAATTGTTCCGTGTGAATTCACCTTGAGCACAGGAGAGAAATAACCCAAGAGGTGCAGGAGAGTCCCCGGCTGCTGTCACTGGGGGCTCCTCATCACAGAGTGGCCCAAATACCGGTGGCAGACTGAGACATTCACACTACCTCAACTGGTACAGACAGGGGCAGGCTGCGCTGCTCATACTAAATTCTTCTATTATTATTATTATTTTGTATGTGGTACTAGGGATTGAACCCAGGGACATCCTATTTCTGAGCTCCACCCCCAGACATATCTATTTTTTGTTTGGAAACAGGGTCACACTAGGTTGCTGAGGGTCTTGCTACATTGCTGAGGCTGGCCTTGAACCTATGGCTACACCCCCAGCCCTTTTTTAGTTTTTGTTTTGAAACAGGGTCTCACTAGGTTGCTGAGGGGGTCACTACATTGCTGAGGCTGGCCTTGAACCTGCGATCCTCCTGTCTCAGCCTCCCAAGTACTCGGATGACAGCTAAGAAATTTTTAAGAAATCCCTATACAGTAGTTAGGGAACTTTTCTTGGCTGGTAAATATCCTTTGAGGTTGGGATTTATAAGTGTTGTATGACCATCTACCAGGTTGGTCACGCATTCTGTAACTCGCTCTATGGTTAGATATTAGGTTGGTTCCCATCTTGAACAGTCACAAGCTTTGGCGAGGAGTATGTCTCAGTAATAAGCCTTATCTATAGATCTGAATTTTTCTGGGAATTTTTCTATATAAGGCGAAAATATTTTTGAGGTTCATGATAAATATTGCCAAATATCTTTGGAAAGCCGGCCGTTTCCCATGGAAATGCGTACGAGGGATCGTGTGTCTGTGCTCAGAGCGACCGTCGCCCGCTCCAGCTCCCGCTCTTAATGGAGGAGGCTGTGTTTCCCGCGCGCTGCTCCACGCCCCACATTGTGCACGCATGTGTCCAGGTGTGTGCCAGGGCTGTGCGCTTGAAAGCACCTTTCTCTTCCCTTCTCCTTCCTCTACCTCGTGCAAGTGCTGCTCCTTCCAGCTGACCTCGCCCCTCTGCTTGGTTCCAGGCACCCAAGTGAATCCCGCTCCTGGCTTTGCGTATTTAATGGAACGAGATGATGGCAACAAGAGTTAGACGTGTGTCATCTTCTGGGCCCTTGTGTTTTACTGTCTTCACTCCAGAGCACACTGGAGTCTCAATCCTTGGGTCACAGCATGGTCCCCAGCCGGGCGCGGTGGCGCACGCCTGTCATCCCAGTCCTTGGGAGGCTGAGACAGGAGGCTCGCAGGTTCCAGGCCAGCCTCAGCAATTGAGTGAGACCCTCAGCAACCTCACGAGATCCTGTTTCAAAATAAAAAATAAAATAGGGCTGGGGGTGTAGCTTGGAGGTGGAATGTCCATGAATTAAATCCCTAGTACAAAAAAAATAAAATAAAAAAGGATTGGCTGTATGAATAAGCTACAGAATCAAAGAGGAATTCCCCTAGACGCTCACACCTTCTTTCTTCTTTTCTCCTCCTCCTCCTCCTCCTCCTCCTCCTCCTCCTCCTCCTCCTCCTCCTCCTATTCCTCTCTCCTCCTCCCTCCTCCTCCTTCTCCTCCTCCTTTTTTTGATACTGAGGATTGAACCCAGGCAGCATTTTACCTCTGAGCTACACCCCCAGCCCTATTTTTACTTTGAAATGGTCTCGCTAGGTTGATGAGAGTCTCACTACTTGCTGAGGCTGGCCACAAACCTGCGATCCTCCTGTCTCAGCCTCCCAAGTACTGGGATGACAGGCATTGTGCCACCACGCCCGGCTCTTCCCCAATTTCTTCTACTTCTTGTTTGGGTATCGACTCAGATATTTTCCTCACAGCGTCTTCTCCCCGATCCCGCACGTGAGCTCAGCCGCTCTCTCTGTCATGTATTCTTTGAAGGTTCTTTGTATCTTTGCTTCATTCATGTTCTGATTTTCGACTTACGTAATTTTTTCAGGTGACCGTTTGATCAAAATCTGTCTCTCTCCTCCTAAACTAACCTCTGTGGCAGAGGGAGACGACCAGCCTTCTTGGTCGCCATGTCCCCAGCACATAGAACAGGGCCTGGCCCCAACAGGGTTTTCTTTATCTATGTCCATACGGGGTGCTGGGGATTGAACCCAGGGGCATTCTACCTCAGAGCTGCACCCCCAGCCCTGTTTTGTTTTTTATTTTGAAACAGGGTCTCACTAAGTTGCAGAGGCCGGCCTCCAACCTGCGATCCTCCTGTCTCAGCCTCCTAAGTACTAGGATTACCGGCCTGCACCAGCACGCCTGGCTTGCTCATTTTAATTCTCTACACAGTGTCTGGTGGTAGATTAGACCATATTCATGAATTTTCTCAGAAGTAAATTTAGAAATAGAGAAGAGGGAAATGTAAGGCTAGTTTGCCCCGGACTCTCCCAGTTTTAGCTCTGAAAGTCCAGGAAACCCCTTTGTAGAGACTCACTGGTGTCTCTCCCAAATTCACAGACTGAAATCCTACTGCCCTGGGATCTGAGAATGGGACCCTCTTCTGAGATAGGGTTTTTAAATGTACAAGTTAAAATGAGGAGGTCGTCAGGGTCAGCCCTGATCCACAAGGACAGACATCTGTATAACAAGAGGAAATAGGGGGGCAGGGAGGTACCCGGAAAGACTGAGGGCAGGCACAAGAAGAAGACAGCACCCACACATCAAGAAGCACGACCCACGATGAACAACCCTGCTTGATCATTCTCCCTGACGTGGACTTCTGCAAAGCCTCTGGAACTATAGCCAAATAAACGTCTACTGGTTTTTTGTTTGTTTGTTTGTTTGTTTGTTTGGGGCTGGGGATTGAACCCAGGGACATTCTACTTCTGAGCTACACCCCCAGCCTTATTATTTTATTTTTTATTTGGAAACAGGGTCTCACTAAGTTGCTGAGGGTCTCACTAAGTTGCTGAGGGCCTCACTCCGTTCCTGAGGGCCTCGCTCCGTCGCTGAGGGTCTCACTCAGTTGCTGAGCATCTCACTAAGTCGCTGAGGGTCTCACTAAGTCGCTGAGGGTCTCATTAAGTCGCTGAGGGCCTCACTAAGTTGCTGAGGGTCTCACTAAGTCGCTGAGGCTGGCTTCGAATCTGCCATGCTCCTATCTCAGCCTCCCAAGTCCTGGGATGACAGGTGTGCGCCACTGTGCCTGGCTGGTGGTTTAAATGTCTACTATTTAAACTACCCAGTCTGTGGTTCTCTGCTATGGCAGCCGAGCCAATTACTACACCAGGCAACTGGGAATGTTCCCCAAAGCTGCCTGCCTAGGGGCTACAGTTTACCTCTCCATACAATGGGGATATTGATGGAATCAAGGGTCCAGAACCGTGGGTCTTAGCGGGAGTAGAGAAGGGTGTCTATAAACCCTGTGAAACATGATACCACATTTGGCATGTGGATTTTCTTTTTTCTCCAAAGAGGAAAGTCTATAGTTGTAATTGGATTCTAAATGGGGTGCATGACCCCCTTAAAAGGCTCAGAGACAATGAGTTAGATCATCTTTATAATTCTTCTCAGTCCTTAAATTGTAAGTCAACATCTATCCTTTGAAAAGAGAAGACAGTGTTTTATTCTCTCACAAGACTTGCAGCCTGGGAAGTCTCCCCCATGCCCGTGCTCAACACTTTCCAATGCGACTACGATTTCCTCCATTTTGGCCTGACTCTAGAAGAAAGGGAGTTGAGAGATCTGGGAGTGTAGCCCGGCGGGAAAGAGCTCATGTGTGAGAGCCTGGGTTCAATCCCTACTACAAAAAATTTTAAAAAAGAAGATTATGAAAAAATTAAAATATGCCCTGTGATCCTCCTGTCTCAGCCTCCCAGGTAATGGGATGACAAGCGCGCGCCACCACACCCGGCTCTGCAGGAATATTTATTTATTTTTATTTTATTTATTTATTTATTTTTGTGGTATTGGGGATTGAACCCAGGGACATTCTACCTCCGAGCTACACCCCCAGCCCTACTCTTTATTCTTTACTTTGAAACCGGGTCTCACGAGGTTGTGGAGGGCCTCACTAAGTAGCCAAGGTTCGCCGTGAACCTGGATCCTCCAGTCTCAGCCTCCCTAGTACTGGGATGACAAGCGTGCGCCACCACGCCCGGTGATGGAATATTTAATGTCTGAAGGCAAGGTGTGGGATTCCATGGACACCGGTGGGAAGGTTGGATTTGGGCAGAAGATCCCCTTCCCGTTCCACCTGCTGGGTGTCCTGGTGTGTGGTCACCGTGGTCTTTGGCGACGCGGTGCCATGCCCCTCCATCATCAACGTCCTCTCCTGCGTGGGGGCGAGAGCACTGTTGAGCAGTGGGCTCCGGACGCTGGCCTGTGTTACTGGGGATCCTTCATGTCCGGAGCGAACGCCGGTTCCCAAGGATCTGCTGACAGATGGCCTGCCTGTCAGGCCCGCGTCACCACACACTCCATTCATCAGCCCGGCGCTGGGGTGACCCGGCTGGGATTTGAACCTCTGGCTCCAGGGAGTCTAGGTTGAACTACGGTGAGGCCGAGGCCGCTCAGCCACAGCCTCCATCCGGAAAAGATTAGCGCCATCAAAAGTAGATTAGCCGGGCGGTTAAAAAATTAAAGCGACCCCTTTGTTCTAAAAGGCATGTCAGAGTAAGCAAAGAAATTAGCTTTCAGTGCGGATTCATTACTGAGGTAAATGAGGATCGGGGGCAAGAGCGTTTGAGGTTTTTATTTTTTTTTAAATCCTTCAACGAAGGACACAGAGAAATGTGTGTGATATTAATCATGGCTCCTCCAAAAGACGCGAACATTTCTACGAGGGTTTGACAGCGCTTACATAACGGAGCCCCTGCCTGTAAACATCTTGTCACTGAAGAATTCCTCCACTGAGGACCCTGACTTCATCCTCGGGGCAAAAAAAAAAATGTTTCGTCTCTCTCTTTCTCTCTCTCTCCCTGTCTCTCTCTCTCTCTCTCTCTCCTTAGTGAGGCCCTCCACAACTTTGTGAGACCCGGTTTCAAAATAAAGTATAAAAAATAGGGCCGGGGGCATAGCACGGAGGTAGAACGTCCCTGGGTTCAATTCCCCGTACCGCAAAAAAAAAAAAAAAAATTTTTCAACGGAAAGTGGATGTTTAGTTTCTAATTTCTGGAACCAGGTTACATGTTCCCAACTGCCCCCAGCCCCATAAAAGCATATGCATTTTATAAAAATAAAATAAATATACCTATGCATTTTATAGGGGAGGCTTTGGCGTCATACAAGGAGAGAAGCAGAGCACCCACAGCCTCCTTTCAGGGAAAAACTTGGAGGTTAATAAAGGCACAAGCCCCCAGGGGGCTGTGCCCAGAGAGGGCAAGCAGAAAGGCCGGGCCCTGCTCGGCTTCCCTCCAGGCGACATCCATCCCTTCATGCACGGAGCTTGACCACACATTTATAAAGAACCAGGTGTTGCACCAAGAGCTGCAGATGCAACGGTGACCAGACACCCAAGAGTGACTTTACTACAGAGGAGCCCAGCAGAGACCCTTGGCACATAAGCAAAACACTGCGCACCTACAATCTACTTGCTGGGGACCACCAGATGAATCCAAATGGGGAGGGAGGGAATGTTGAGAATTTACAGTGTCGAAAAAAAGTCCCTTTGAAAGTGTCAGAGTCAGGGAAGATTAAGGAAAAGAGACGCAAGGAGATGGAGACGACAGGTCAGTCAAGTGCAACGTGGGGTCCTAGACGGGATGCTGGGCCAGAGAAAAAGAATATTCAAGCCGGGCGCCATTGCACAAGCCTGTTGTCCCAGGCCTTGGGAGGCTGAAATGGGAAGATCGCAGGTTGGAGGTCAGCCTCAGCAACATAGCGAGACCCTGTTTCAAAACAAAAAATTAAACTGGTCTGGAGGTGTATCTCAGAGGCAGAATGTCCCTGTGTTCAATCCCCTGATGAGCAACAGAAAGAAAGACTATCAGAAGGGCAGCATGTACCGGGTGGACCCGCCGCTGCCCAAAGGAAGGGAACGGGTGGTGGGAGACCTCCTTGCGCTAATCAGAACCACACACCCTGCAGAATTCATTAGTGGCTTCTTTCTGGCATTTTCTACTTCATACTTTGGGACAGCTGTTGACCTCAGGTACTGAAATCCCAGGAAGTGAAGCTCAGAGAAGGAATTTCTTGCACATCGCAGTCACTTCCAGCACGTCCACGCACAGATCCCAGTTACACCCCCAATCACTTCATTGCTGTCCCCTAGCAGGCATTTCTCTACTTGTGTCTCCAGTACCACTTTTTCAAAGTACATGACCACCATGTGCTCCACTTCTGGAAGTTTCTCAAGGAATTTTATTTTTGTCTTCTCTTTTGGACTAGTGTGCACGCCGGATTGGCCTCCTCGCCCACTGAGATTCCGGTTTCTCTCTGTGCAACACCAATCACTTGGTAGAAAATGAAATCCAACCACCCTGTGCAGTTCTGCCCAGTGCTGCCACCGCCAGGCTCAATAAAACCACACCTTGTTTCTGGAGAGTTCCACCTGCTGCCTCTGAATCGCAATTGGACCTGATGCCATCAGAGATGCAGGATGGCACCACAGGGCCTCTGTGAGCCACAGCCCCGAGAGTCCGGGCCCATCTCATCGCTGACAGCGAGCTTCCTAAGAATCAACTTTGCACACGGGGACCCGGAGAGAGCTCCCTGCGTTAGTGTGGCCCGACTGACTGCTCTGCACACTCAATCCCAAGCGGACTCACCGGAAATACCAAGCACTTGGGACCACCTGGTTCCGTCTGGAAGATCTGTTTTCTTAATTGGGGGACAGGCAGGGATTTTGGGGTTATTTTTTCCAAAATTTCTACAGCATTATCATTCATATACATATTATGTGTGCGCGTGTGGGGGGGGTACTGAAGATTAAACCCAGGGTCATTCTACCTCCGAGCCACACTCCCTGCCCTATTTTCTTTTTTAGTTTGAAACAGGGTCTCTCTAGGTTGCTGAGGGTCTCATTAAGTTGCTGAGGCTGGCCTCTGACCTGCCATTCTCCTGTCTCAGCCTCCCAAGGACTGGGATGACATGTGTGCGCCACCGTGCCTGGCTTATTCATAGACATTTAACATGACATGGCGTTTGCCTTGAAGTGAGCCAAGCAGAGACATTGACGTCTACATGTGAGTCTGATTTTGCAGTAGAAACTATAGAGGGCATTTGATAAAAACGTTCACCAATCCTGTCACTCATTTTATCGGTTCAGAAATCGGACGCTAAGGGGCCAGGACACATCGGTCCTTTAAGATCATCTCTTTGAAAACTCTTTGAAGAGACAGCTAGATAGAAAAAGACAGAGAACTCCAAACAGTGATTCACACGGGCTAGGGCAATGGAGGAGGGTGTTCAATTAGAAATAATGAGATCAAAGGGAGAGACTAACTCAATGGAGAAGCAGCGCCCGTCCTCCGCTGGGAGAATTATCGGGCCCCAGTTATCAGGGCTAAAATGCAAATCTCTGCCACCCTCCGTTTCCTTCTCTGTGTCTGAGCTCAGCTTCCCAGGAGGCTGTGACAGCAGCCTCCAACCCCTAATGCCCATCCTGGGGAAGCCTTCCTTCATTTTCAGTATATTCATCAACTGGTCACTTCTACCCCATTTATTTTTGTACAGGGGATTGAACCTTGGAGGATTCTACCTCCGAGCTACACCCCAACCCTTTTTATTTTGAAACAGGGTCTGAGGCTGGCCTCCAACTTGTGATGCTCCTGCTTCAGCCTCCCAAGTAGTAGGATGACAGAGACCTGCAATGAGGTCCCGATGGCCCACTTTCAGGGACAGTCCTCCTTAGTATAAGCCAGGGGCTCAGAGGAATCGAGTGTATGTGCACACTGAAATAATTGCCTTCTTACCTCATTTTAAAGATGACACACTCACTCGCAAAATCGACTTGTCCCAGATAAACACCTCAACTACTTGAACGTACTTTTATTTCAAGGTGCATACATCTTTCTAAGTCCATTAATTAATGTTATGCTGTTTTAATGACGGCTTCTGACCTCTGTGATTAGGATGGCCCTGCCTCCTTCCCCTAATGTCAGACCTAATGTTCCCCAATGTCCCAGGAGGAGCCTGTAGGAGGCCGCAATGTTTGTTCAGCCCAGCAAGGAAGGCCAGCCTCTCTCAGACCTTTATGTTCAACGTCTTTAGTTTGATTCAAATTCTGTGCCTCAGTTTCCTTTTACAAAAGTTGAGGAGCCAGGTGTGGTGGCACATGCCTGAAATCCCAGTGTTTGGGAGGCTGAGACAGGAGGGTGGCAGGTTCAAGGCCAGCCTCAGCAACTCAGCGAGACCCTCAGCAACTAGTGAGACCCTGTTTCAACATAAAAAAAATAAATAAAATAGGGCTGGGATGTAGCTCAGAGGTAGAGTGCCCCTGGGTTCAATCCCAAGGATCAAAAATAAAAATTAAGCTGGGAATTCTGGAGTTTCTTACTTACTTCCCGGGGACATGAAAATCATTTGAGGTTTACAAGTTTTCTGAAGAGTTTTTGTTTTTAAAAAATGCTCTTTTGGCAAATGCTCACTATTGCCTTCAGAATTAACCTATACTTTATCAAATATAGTGAAGTCAATTATTTAAAACCATCGACAAGAAAGGGGTCAACAGCTGAGGAAGATGAAAGGCATTCAGATGGGAACCCTTGAGTTGTGTGTGTATGTTGGAGCACAATCGTAAAACACATGCCACCCGGAAATCACAATAGCAGGTTTTTTTGTGTGCGAAAGTTGCCACTAAATGGGAGAGTCACTTCCACGGGAAGCGCGTGTACAGGGTTGGTGAAAGCAAAATGACAATAGTTGACAAAACATGCAGGTTTCCTGGCGGTGGCTCAGCGCCGTGAGGAGCTCAAAAGAGCCCGTGGCGGCGGCACTTGATGCTCCGGCTGCGGCTCTCACGGGGCTCTTCGGGGAGCAGGTTCCTGCCCTCGCTCTGCAGGACGCCCGTGCGCATGAAAAGGTGAGATTAGAGGCAGTAAATAATATAACAAACAGTTCCGTTTATTCCTAGGTATTTGATTGGTTTTGAAGTTATTGTGAATGGGATTGTTTTCTGGATTTCTTTCTCAGTGGATTCATGGTTGGCATATATGAAAGCTACTGACTTTTTTAGGTTTATCTTGTACCCTGCTACTTTGCTGAATTTGTTGATTAGCTCTAGTAGACTTTTGGTTGAGTTCTTTGGGTCTTCTAGATAT
>PVJS01033643.1:0-22050 GCA_004027185.1 Glis glis
AAAAAAAAAAAAAAAAAAAAAAAAAAAAAAATATATATATATATATATATATAAAGGCTAACAACTAGCCGGGTGTGGTGGTGCATGCTTATAATCCCAGTACTTGGGGGGCTGAGACAGGAAAATTGCAGGTTTGAGGCCAGTCTCTGTAACTTAGTGAGGACCTCCGCAACTTAGTGAGACTCTGTTTCAAAATAAAAAACCAAAAGGGCTGAGGGTGTAGCCTGGAGGTAGAATGCTCCTAGGTGCAATCCCCAGTACCAAAAAAAAAAGCTAAGAACTTTCATGAACACAGTGTTTGTTTATTAAAAGAGAATAAGAGAATATTTGAAAGCAATCTTTTTTTGTGTGTGTGGTACTGGGGATTGAACCCAGGGGCATTCTACCTCTGAGCTATACCCACAGCCCTAGTTTTATCCTTTATTTCGAAACAGGGTCTCACTAAATTGTGAAGGGATCCTCCTGTCTCAGCCTCCCAAGTACTGAGATTACAAGCATGTACCACAACACCTGGCTGAAAGAAATCTTTAAAATACTTGTTTTTCCATTCATCATTCTTTATTGTTAATTTTACAGATTCTGCTAACTAAACTTTTCTTCTCTCTCCTTTTCAATGTATCACAACTTTCACATGGGTTGCCACTAAATTAACATCATTATACAGTGGTAGTGTCCATTTGAACTTCGTTGATCTGTGTGGATTCATCTATTCATGGGACTTCTAGGCAGGGAACATCTATTTGTAGTAGTATTAACTTTTCCCTGTTTGACCGACACTTTTGTAAAGCTCTTCATTTTGTATTTGGTGCTGGGGATGGAACTCGGGGCCTCCTGCATGCTTGGCAAGTACTCTACCGCGGAGCTGCACCCCCAGCCTCTTGTAAGGCTCTTTGTAAGTTCATGTATCCATTTAGAAGTGGAAGCACAGCCAACTTCTATTCAAATAATCTAAATACATGGACACTACTCTGTAGGCTGTTGCTTTCACTAATAAATACAAATGCGTCGCAAAGAATTCAGCCCCACGGAGAGGGTAGAGGGAAGCACCCTAATACCTTTAGGGTTATTCTTTCACTCAGTTATCAGAATACTGCAGTCTAAACAGCACTGTTACAAGAACAAATATTTTGGGTTTGTTATTTTTTAAGCGATCCAGAGGAAAGGAGAGGTATTTTAAGTAAATTATCTGAAGCCAGGCATGGAGGCACATGCCTCTAATCCCAGTGCTTGGGAGGCTGAGACAGGAGAATCTCAGATTTGTATAATGTTCAGGGATTTTAGTTATACTTCGCAGAAGGAATAGGGTAAAGTATATCTATTCATCTTCCTGGAAGCAGAAGTCTTCGTGTCAGGTAGTCTTAACAAGGGAAATTTAGTACAGGGAACTAGCTACAAAAGGTTGGATAAGCCAAGGGTACACGGAGGCGATCCGAGATTTGCCACAGTGGGAAGTGGCTATTACTGTAGGCCCGAGTCAGACAAAGAGGAGGTGGGTGATGCTAACAAGCCCAGAGGCTGAAGCTGTCTGACAGGACTACAGAGAAGAGGGAGGGGCTGTGCCCCAAACAATCTGAACAATTGAAGGAGATGCAGCTAATGTTGCACTTGCATCCCAACCCCAAGTAGGAAAAAAGATTAAAAAATAACCCGGCTTCTACCCTCCTCTCTCCCTCTAGCGCCGCCTAGTGGCCAAGCCCAGCCAAACGTCACTGGGCAGGGGTGCCTGGGAAATGTCGTTTGCAGGGATCAGCATCCTCATGCCACGCAGAGGTGGGAGGAGGTCCAGAAGAGATGTGAGAGGAAAGAGGCTGATGACTAGCATGTGGACGAACAGGTATTTTAGAGCCATTCCGGATTTGGAGTCAAAAAGCCCTAACAAGGAGCCGGGCGTGGTGGCGCACGCTTGTAATCCCAGTAATTTGGGAGGCAGAGACCAGAGGATCCGGGTTCGTGGCCAGCCTCAGCCCTCTCTCTCTCTCTCTCTCTCTCTCTCTCTCTCTCTGTCTCCCTGTCTCCCTGTCTCTCTCTCTACTTAGTGAGGCCCTCCGCAACTTCGTGAGACCCGGTTTCAAAATAAAGTATAAAAATAGGGCTGGGGGTGTAGTGCGGAAGTAGAACACCCCTGGATTCAATCCCCGGTACCGCAGAAAAAAAAGAAAAAAAAAAGCCCTAACAAGGATAGGATAACAGCAAGAATATAGTAAATGTCAGAGGCCACAGGAAAGCGTTGTTATTGGGTGGCCTTCTGTGTGCTTGGAATTGGAGGAAGACCAGCCTGTCATACCCTAAACATTCAGATAATTTCTTTTCCTTTTTTTTTTTCCCTTTCCTTTGATTGAACCCAGGTGAATTCTACCTCCGAGCACCATCCCCTGCCCTTTTTATTTGGAAACAAAATCCACATGCAAAGATCTATAGTATTTCTCTATAAACTTTCCGAGAAAGAAATCAAGAGAACAATCTTATTTATAATAGCTAGAGCAAGCCAGGCATGGTGGCGCAGGCTTGTAATCCCAGTACTTGGGAGGCTGAGACAGGAGGATCACAGGTTCGCAGCCAGCCTCAGCTACTTAGTGAGGCCCTCCACAACTTAGTGAGACCCTGTTTCAAAATAAAGAATAAAAAATAGGCCTGGGGGATGTGGCTCGGCGGTAGAATGCCCCTGGGTTCTATCCCCAGTTCTGCCAAAAAAAAAAAAAAATAGCTAGAGCAAAAGCAAAGCAAAGCAAAACAAACAACAAACCCTTCGAAATAAATTTAACAAAGGAGATGAAAGGCCTCGACATGGAAATCCATAAGACCTGAGAGGTTGATGAAGACACAAATAAATGGAAAGATATCCATGTTCATGGGCTGAAAAATTGATATTGTTAAAATGCCCATGGTACCCAAAATAATCTACAGATTCAGTGCAATCCCCATGGAAACTTTTTTTTTCTTTTGCAGTACTGGGGATTGAACCCAGGGGCATTCTACCTCCAACCTCTACTCCCAGCCCTATTTTTTATTCTTTATTTTGAAACAGGTCTCACTAAGTTGCAGAGGGCCTCACTAAGTAGCTGAGGCTGGCTGTGAACCCAAATCTTCCGGTCTCAGCCTCCCAAGTACTGGGATTACAAGCGTGCGCCACCATGCCTGGCTTCCCCATGGAAATTCTAATGTCATTTCCCCACAGATATATAAATTCTAAAATTGATATGGAATCACACTATCTGAAATAACCGAAGGAATCATTTTCAAGAAGAACAAAGCTGGAGGCATCATCTGACCTGATTTCAAACAGTAATACAAAGCAGTGGTAATTAAAACAGCATGGTACTGGCATAAAAATAGACACATTGGCCTAGCGGACAGAACAGAGAACCCAGAAATGAATTCATACACCTATTGTCAATTGACTCTCAACACAGGTGCCAAGAATATACAATGGGAACCAAACAGTTCCTTCAATAAACGGTGTTGGGGAAACTGGATATCCATATACAAAAGAATGAAATTGGACCTTTATTTCACATTACATTATGAAAATAGTTTAAAGACTTAAACATAAACCCTGAATATTTAAAACTGCTAGACAAAATGGGGGGAAATCTACACAATATTATTCTGGGCAATGATTTTTTATTTGTATTTTTTGGATACAAGCAACAAAAGTTAAAAATTAAACAATTGGGATCATCTCAAAGCAAAAAGCTTCTGCATGACGAAGGAAACAACAGAGTGAAAAGACAATCTATGAAATGGGAGAAAATCTTTGTAATCCACATATCTGATAAGGAATTAATAGCCAAAATATATAAGAAACTCAGTTCCACAAAAGGAAAACAATCTGATTAAGGAAAAACCTGAATAGATGCTTCTCAGAAAAAGACATATGACTGGCTGACAGGTACATGAGAAAATGCTTGGCATCACTGATCACTAGGCAGAAGCAAATTAGAACTACATAAGATAGCACCTTACACCTGCTAGAATAGATTTCTAACAGAATAAAGATCAAATGTTGGTAAAATGTGGCAAAAAGAAAACTCTTGCATGCTGTCAGAAAGACTGTGAATTAGTTTAGCCATTATGGAAAACAGTGTGGAGGTCCCTCAAAAAACTAAAAATAGGATTACAGTGTGATCCAGCAACCTCATTTCTGGGTATTTACCTAAAAGATTTGCAATTAGTAGTTAAAGAAATGTCTGCATACCCGGTCACAGCAACGTTACTCACAATAGCCAAGACCAAAGGGGAAGAAAGCTCATTCCAAGAGATAAAGACAGAGGACTTCCCAAACCCTGACGGAGAAGGGTACTAATACCCAGGCTCAGGAAGGTCAAAGGTCACCAGTTAGATTTAACTCAACCACGCCTACCCCGCGATATATTATAACCAGGCTCTCAGAGGGTAATGATAAAGAGAAGATTTTCAAGGTAGCAAGAGAAAAGAAAGAAATACTAGTCAACCTTAAAAAAGGAAGGACTTCTGTAATTTGTGACAAGATAGATGGCTTTGAAAAATATGCTAAGTGAAATGAGCCAAATACATAAAGACAAATAGTACATGTTCTTACTTAAATGTGAAGTCTAAAACAATTAGACTCATAAAAGCAGAGAGTAGAATGGTAGTTATCAGAGAGGGGGATGAGAAGATGATAATCGAAAGGCACAAAGCCTCCGCTAGGTAGGAGGACTAAGTTTGATTTCTTTCTTTTTATTTTTTTGAGCTTGTTGTACACATGGTGAATACAGCTAATAGTTGAGTACCATACATTTCAGTGTTGCTAGGGAGGGAGGATGGACCTTAAATACTATCACCATGGATGTTTGAGGTTCTGGATGAGTTGGTGGGCTTGGTTTGGTTATTCCACCGTGTATTCAAAAACCATGAAATAAGCTGGGTGTGGTGGCGCACGCTTGTAATCCCAGTACATGGGAGGCTGAGACAGGAGGATCACAGGTTCGGGGCCAACCTCAGCTACTTAGTGAGGCCCTCTACAACTGAGGCCTTGTTTCAATATAAAGAATAAAAAAATAAGACTGGGGGTGTAGCTTGGAGGTAGGATGGTCCTGGGCTCAATCCCCAGTTCCGCAAAACAAAACAAAAGAAAACAAAAAAACTCATAAAATAACTCTGTACCCCATAAATATGTACAGTGATAACTTATCAACATAGAATAAAAAAGACCATCTCAGATCAATAACCCGAGCTCCCACTTTGAGAGCCTCATTGGAAGAGAGAGTCATGAAAAGATTACTGATAACTGAATTTGAGGAGGATTCAAAGAAACCAGCAAAGGGTGGTGGAAGCCCAGGTTTTGCAGCGTGAGCCCCCTGCAGGCCTGAAGGCATGAGGAGGGAGCCTCTGCTGAAGGGTGGGGAGAGCTGCGGCCAGGAGAAGCCAGTGGCGGGCGCTCCTGGGCTGTTAGAGGACTGTGTCGCCCAGTGCCAGCTTGCAGGCGGGAGCCAGGGGGTGAACAGCTGGTCTCCTGCGGAGCTTCCAGTGGTCTGAACCCTAGGAAGGCAGAGGGCACAGAAGCCTCGCTGGAACCGAAAGGCCTCCCAGAGCTTAGAGTAGGATGGAGACGGGAGCGTGGGCTGAGGAGGACACACGGAGAAGATTCAGCAAGGTTTCTTTCTGCGTTATCAAATCTTTTCAATTGTAAGCCAAATATTTTTTAGAAAATTTCTGGACTACTTTAATAAATTAGAGAGCTCTTTGTAATGATCAAGTTTGTAGAAATTTGGGTGTAAATGTTATATTTTAAAGAGCTTGAGATGAATTGCTTTCTTTATTTCAGTGCCTGCCTTTCTCTTCCACCCCATATTATGGGAAATATCGGTAAGCAACAGTAGACGTCAACTTGGGCTTGAAAATAGCAAAAGCACACCAGCATTTGACTCTTGGTTCTGCCCTTTTCTTTTTTCTCTTGGTGCTGGGGATTGAAACCAGGGACATTCTACCTCTGAGCCTTTCCCTCAGTCTTATTTTATATTTTACTTTGAAACAGAGTCTCACTAAGTTGTTGAGGGTCTCAATAAATTGCTGAGGCCAGCTGCAAACCTGTGATCCTCCTGTCTCAACCTCCTAAGTACTGGGATTACACATGTGCACCACCACACCTGGCAGTTCTGCCTATTTTTTTTTAATATCCCTGGGGATTGTACCTAGGGGTATTCTGCCTCCAAGCTACACCCTCAGCTCTATTTATTTTTTGTTTAAAACAGGATCTTGCTAGGTTGCTGAGAATCTTGTTACTTGCTGAGGTTGTCCTCCAACCTGTGATCCTCCTGTTTTAGCCTCCCACGTACTGGGATTATAGGTGTGCCCCTCCATGTCTGGATTCTGCCCTTTTCTTATTGGGTGACCTTGGGCAAGTTACTTAACCTCTCTGAGCTTCTGTTTACTCATCGGCAAAATAGATACGATAATATGTACTTCCTAGAATGGTTGTGTAGCTAAGAGAATTAAATGAAAGATGCATGTCAAGGCACCTGCATTCAATACGTTTTGATTGAATTTGAATCACAAATTCCAAATTAGTAGCTTCAAAATTCATGAGGTAAGGCCACAAGTTAGAATTAAGAGTGAATTTTTAAAAAGAGAAGAAAATCTGTGTTTAGACTGTTAATGTCATCTATCACTCAATCAACAATTATGATAATATGATCAGCAAACTGTTCTCTATTGAGGGATTTTTCACCATGTTTTGATTACAAATGTGAAATCTTATCAGGATTCATCTCATATTAGAAATGCAAAGAATTTCTTAATTATCTGATAACCTGTTTAAAAAAAAAGAAAAAAAGGCATGCCCTTTGGTACAGGTTGCTGGTTACATTAAGTTTGTACTTTACCCGTTTAGTCAAAGATGAGCATTATTGGTGAATACACTATAAGACAGCCTGAGGTACCTCTTTTTGCAGCCCCTCATAAACAAGTTGCCATGGTAACGTTGACAATAACAAACTCTTAATAGAGACAACTGAGGGTGTGGGAGAAAAAATAAACATTGCAGGTAGAGTTTTGCTTCAGAAGCATTTTAATTCCTTTTTAGCCAGGTTTCCTTTTTAGTCACAGACTCGGATTTGATTATTATAAGCATTTATCAATTTTAGCAATCGTTGTTTCTATTAATTATCCTTCCATTGGCACACTTCTCAAGAAAAAGCCAGCTGTATAATTCGAACAGGCAGGTGTATTTTATACATAAGAATTACCCTGCTGGGTTGGAGCCATGCTCTTTGTATGTTGTCAGTGACAGAAACCCCCTAGAATCATATCAGTTTCCCTTCCAAGAAATTTTAACACACCCAAGGATCTGCTACTACTAGACATATTTCTTAAACCAAAGAATAAGGTGTAAGGGATTTTTGTGTGTGTATGTGTGGCGCTGGGGATTGGACCCGTGGGCATTCTACCTCCGAGCTATACCCCCAGCCCTATTTTATTTCTTATTTTTATACAAGGTCTCACTAAATTGTCGAGGGTCTTGCTAAGTTACTGAGCCTGGCTTTGAGTCCGCCTCAGCCTCCCAAGTACTGGGATTACAGGCGTGCACCACCAGGCCCCGTGATTATTTATATTTGAATGCTTAGCATTTTTAACAGTAGAATGTTTCCCCTCTGTCCTCACATACACATACTGTGAAGTCCATTATGTAATTATAAGCCCCAGGAAAGCAGGCGTCTCAGTAGTTCTGTCTGTTGCCATCTTCCATGGGTCTAGAACAATGGCTGACACATTGTAGATGCAGAATAGTGTGGTTTAGACCAGGGACCAGCAAATGTTTTCTGTAAAGTTTTAAATATTTTCTACCCCCAGGTAGTAAATATTTTGGCGTTGTATGATTTCTGTCTCAACTACTCAGCTCTGCTGTGGTAGCAAAAGAAACCCTGAGCTGGGTGTGGTGGCGCACACCTGTAATCCCAGTACTTGGGAGGCTGAGACAGGGGATCACAGGTTTGAGGACAGCCTCAGCAACTTAGTGAGACCCTGTTTCAAAATAAAACATTTTTAAAAAGGACTGGGGGTGTAGCTCAGAGGTAGAATGCCCCTGGGTTCAACATCAGTACTAAAATAAAATAAAACCAGTTTGGCTTTTCCTAATAGAGTGTAACCAGAACAAAACAGAAAGGATGCTGGGACTAGTAGAAAAATTGTAACTCTCATCCAAAGTTCATAGTTTCACATTTGGTATTCCAAACAGGTGGTCTCTGACTAGCTTTAAAGAAAGTAGAATGTTATGCATTTAAAGAAACATTTGTGTCTTCTAGTCTTAAAGAATGATTTGTCAATTAAATGCCCATTCAACAAACCATACTAATAATGAATAGTGATACACAAGACAGGTCCCTCATACATATTCACTCATGAAATCCTGACAACGCTAGCAAAAAGATTCCATTATTGGCCCCCTGCTCACAGTTGAAGAAACCAAACCGCAGGGAACTTAACAGCTCCCCATATTAATAGCTTAAGTGCAAGGTCACACCACTAGTGAGCGGCATTGCCAAGAAAAATACCCCAGCGCTCCAGCTGTAAAGTCCAAGCTCTGAAGTTGGCAGAGTAGACTGGTAAACCATTGGCCAACTCCTATCCTTTGTCTGTCTCAGTAAATAAAGTTTTATTGGAACACAGCCATGTCCATTCATTTCCATGTTGTTAATGCATTCTTTTCTTTTTTTCTTTCTCTTTTTTCATGCATTTGTTTGTTTGTTTGTTTGTTTGTTTAGTGGTACTGGGGATTGTGCACCACCACAGCCAGACAAAAAATTATTTTAAATAGTGACAGAGCTGGGGATGTGGCTCAATGGGACAGGGCTTGCCTAGCATGCATGAAGCCAGCCCTGGAATTGATCCTCAGCACTGCAAAATAAAAATAAATAAATAAATAGTGACAGTGGTTTTAATCGTCTCATCCTGCAATCTTTGGAAAGTCTTCAAATAAGCAGAAATGGCCAAAAAAAGTTTAAAATTTTAGGTTAGACCGAATTGAGTTCATCTTGTTCTATAAATTAATATATTAGATGTAAGCTTGGAATGGGATATATTTGTGTATAGATATTGTTCTTTTAACATTTATTTAAAAATATATGTATGAGTACATATATTTGTATATACACATGTGAATTAGTTACATATAATTCTCTGGATGCTTTAAAAATATACATATGTATATGTGAACAAATATATGTATTGAAACAGGGCCTCACTAAGTAGCTGAGGCTGGCCACGAACCTGCGATCCTCCTGTCTCAGCCTCCCAAGTACTGGGATTACAAGCATGTGCCACCACGCCTGCCTTACACATGAGTATTTACACACACACGTGACTCTGGGGTATGTCTTCATGGGATCCTTGCATTCTATCCGACCTGTCTATGGAAAACTGTGTTGTGTGTAGATTACAGTTATAATCTGCTCCTGGGTCTCTTGCCCTTCTCTTATCTGTTCTCTGCACAGTGGTACCCTGAGCAATCTCCTTAAAATGTACATCCATTCCTGTCAATCCCTCGCTTCCCACGGCAGGAGCACCTGTCCAAGCGCCTAGAGGTCCCTACAAGGGCCCGTCCGGTCTGGTTTCTGCCCAGTTCTCCTCTTTACCTTGTCTCTCTCCCCTGCGTTTTGGCTCCCACTAGACACAGGAAGTAGCTGAGGTTCCTTTCTGGCCTTTTGGCTTCTCTGGCTCCTGATCCCCTTGGGTCCTTTGTCTTCAGATTCCCTTTCCCCGAGCCCCCTCCAGGGTCCTGCCAGGCCTCATGTCATTTCTTCCAACAAGAGCACCTACATAAGAGCGGCCCCATGGAGGTCAAGCATTCGCCTTGTCTATAACCAGCTTGCTGTCTCCTTGTTATCTGTGTTCCCTGGTGCAATGGCAGATCCATGAGAGGGGGATCTCACCCCCGCCCCCGCCTAATACAGCACCTGCACATCCTATGTAAGTATTGTGGAATAGATGCCCCCAGGCAGGGCTGGCTTTCAGATTTGCAGGCCCCAATGTGAAATGAAAATGCAGGTCTCTTTGTGCAAAAGTTAGTAACGATTTCAAGACAGCAACAGCAGACCATTAAACCAGGTGAGGGGGCCTTTCTGAGGTCGCAGGGCCCTACTCCCAGGCTCGCTGCATCGCCTCCCTAGACACCAATCCCTCCTCTGCAAGGTGGCAAAGCAGAAGTGTCCCCCCATAGGGTGATTATGAGCCATCAAGGAAACCACAAAAGCGTGGGGCTCTGCAGCAGGGCCTGCCCGCCGTCAGTCAGCGCTCTGTACATGGCAGTATTGTAATTAATTACCAGCTGCACCGAGTGAGGCGAAGCCCCTGTAGCACCAATTTTCTAGCATTCTTCCTGTCTGAACAACCATCCCCCCTAGGAACTCTCCCAAGTGACTAACCCGACTTTCAGATGGGATGGGGATGTGGGTGTCACTTGCAAATTATTTTGACACCTTCAAGGTATGGACCGACAGCATATTTGGCTTGCTGAAAAGAATGTGTCAAACAGAGTTAGCTGTTATGAAAACTCGCTTGACAATAGGTAAATCATGTCACCCTTCTGAGCCCACCAGTGACACTGGGATGATAAATAATATCTGCCACCCACCCACCGCTCTGACAAGAGTGAAGTGAGCAGAAATTGGGTTAAGAAGAAACCAGGTGAACACTTTGATTTTCTCGGAGAGAGGGGATGTGCAGGCGCTGCTTGCTGGAATTGCGTGCATATTGTCAGTCACCCTGTTTACCTAGCCTGGGTGGCTCTGGTTGCCGTGCACACTGTGTAACAAATCAATTGCACCTTGAATGGGAACCGCTCGCAGACGCTCACATTTTGATTTATTTTCGTGGTGCAGCCAGCCATTCAAGTTAGCTTGGAGAGGCAGAGAGGAAGAGCAGCATGTCGTTTACATTTATAGTGTGGTCTCCCGGGTGCTATGAAGCCCTGAAGACTGTGAGGTGCAGGTTGATTCCGTGGAAGGCAGCTTAGTTCATTTGCTGGGGGAGCGCCCTGCCTGGCCAAGGTCTCAACCCTGCGATTTTATCTGTAGTTTCTCTTTGCCAGTGGAGGAAGCTAAAATGAAGTGGAAAAAGAACATCTGCGAAGCATGTATTATATATAAGGAACTCGGTTCGGTGTTTTCCTTGCTCTAGAGGTTGTAGAGTGGTGATTAAGAGCTTGTGCCGTGGACCAGACAAGTGGCTTAGCCTCTCCAGATCTCAGCATCCTCATCTGTAAAATGGAATGTGTTGGATATCTTCTCTCTGATCCTCCCAAATCTACTCTCTGCCCTTTCTAGAAACCCCATCTTCTGCTCCAAGAAACAAGCTTTATGGAGGTCAGCAGGCTACTGTGCACTCTGCTTCCTGTTCAGGTTGGCCAATAGAAAGCTCCTCTGTAACTAACTGAAAGGGAAGGAGAGGGATGTTAGGATATTTCTCCCCATGTTTCCTAGTCAAGAAGTTGACTTAGGTGGACTGTGCACGGGGCCAAACTAGCTTCTGTGAAGTTGCAGAGACCATCTTGACACGACCCACTCCTTTGTTCCTGCAGCCTAGGGAGGGTAACAGCTGTCACTCTTAACTTCAGGTCCCTGTGTTCTCCCTGTGGTTATCCACCTACACCTACACCTATGTAACCAGCCTCTTTGCAAACAGGCCCTCCTCAAAGTGTTTCAACTTGAGTGTATTAT
Organism: Glis glis; assembly: GCA_004027185.1. Classification (NCBI taxonomy): domain Eukaryota; kingdom Metazoa; phylum Chordata; class Mammalia; order Rodentia; family Gliridae; genus Glis; species Glis glis. The sequence goes on from PVJS01033643.1 coordinate 11,673, forward strand.
TTGTCTTCTTTTGGTACTAGCAGATGAACCCAGGGACATTCTACCTCTGAGTTACACCTCCAGCCCTATTTTTTTAATTTGAAACTGGGTCACGCTCAGTTGCAGAGACTGGCCTCGAACCTGTGATCCTCCTGAATCGCCTCCTAAGTATTGGGATTACAGGCATGCGCCACCATGCTTGACTGTATTATTTGTTTTCTGTTGGGATCCTGGCTGATACATAGAGATAACCAACATAGCTACATCCTTCAGTTGGCCTGGGGATGAAGTGAGCTTACTTATCTGTAGAAGGCTTAGAATGGTGCCTGGTACCTGCCTGAGACTCGGGTCAAATAACTCGTCCAAGGTCACACCACATGGTGAACACATCGTGGCTGGTTAACCAGCATCTGCTCGTCTCCCCTGTCCCCTCATCCAAGGTTTCAATTAGAAACCTCCAGCGGTCTTGGAAAGTCCATTCTCCCTCTGAGACCAGCCCATGACTTAAGCTATCTCACTCATCACAATTCTGTGCCTGCCCGCCACGACTGGCTTTAGAGTGGGCCCATGACTTGATCCAGTTAAGTGGCTCTAGGGATTTTCTTGGACATTCTGGAGCACAGATACAGAGATGCCAAGAACTGGGCGTGGTTGCAGTTGGCCTGGCCAGGAGGAGCATGTCCTCGCCGACCTGACTTTAGATGGCCACTGTGGGGTGATGATAATCACTGACACACTTTGGTCAGGTTTTATTGTTGTTTTAAGATTCTCTGCAGACAACATGTGTCCTTACTGTCTGTAGCCCAGGTAGATGCCTCCCACCTTCCCATTGTTGGTCCACTGTTGTACCCATGCTGTGTGTTCTAGATGGGTCTGCCTGAGGCTGCTGGGGGAAGCTGCAAAGAGAAGAGCAGAGCCTGGAAACAGTGAAAACAAAATTGGAGCTCTGCTCAGACCACACTCAGAATCCTCCGCTACGGGACTTTTTCAATTAGGCCAATCAATTATTTTCTTATTTGTTGAGATATTTTTTCTGGTACTGGGGATTGAACCCAGGGGCATTCTACCTCTGAGCTATACCCCCAGCTCTTTTTAAAATTAAAAAAAAAATTGAAACAGGGTCTTGCTAAGTTGCCGAGTCTGGCCTCGAACCTGTGATCCTCCTGTTGCAGCCTCCCAAGTACTGGGATTATAGATGTGCACTATCATGCCTGGCTGAGACTTAAAAAAAGAAAAGTATGCTTGCTGATATGCCTGGATGGCATTTGGACTTGGAACCAAGTCTTCCTGGCTGTAGATACTGACAATTTCATCTGCTCATTTTCCTCGTCATTTGCCTTTTAGAGATCAAACCACACCTCATTTTCCTTCAGATGAGGTTTTTCATGATATACTCTATTCTGTGAATTTCAGGGTGGAGGCCAAGCCTGAGCTGGAATCTCACTTGGTCCTTACTGACTTTGGGCAAGCCATGCCTCAAAGCCTCTGTCTGGGAGGAGGTTGGACAGGATAGTTCCTTTCTGCTTCTAATATTCTGGAAGCACCCATGTGTGTGATGAAAACCAGTGTTGGGATGGTTTAGTCAGAGGCTAATGCAGGTTTGTGTCAATTAATAATAAAAATGGAGCAACCCTGCTCATTATTGGAGAGATGTGGGTTGTTTTGTCCATCTTACATTAATTTCCTTTAATTCAAGCTTCCTGAAATAGTTGTGTTCCACATTTTGGCAGTTTAGCACAAACTCTTTGATAGTATTACTGAATTGCCTCCCAGCTGAAAGTCTCACCGCCCTGCAAAAGTATTAGGTGGCTTGCAGGAAGACCTACTTTAATGGTTTCAAGTGCTGCTAAGTCTGATCTTCATCCCAGACCTGTCCCCTGCACATCCTTTAGACACCTCCAAAGAAACTCATCTCCAGTTGATCCTGTTTTTCCTCGTGTGTTCCTTGTCTCAGTGACAGCACCAGCATTTGCTCAGTGGGCCAAACCAGAAACCAAGGACTCTGCCGTCAGGCCCACTCAGTCCTGTGGATTCTGTGTCTTCATGGTTTTTTAAAATCTTGTCTGGTTTTCTGGAGCTGCTATAACAAATGAGCACAAAGTGGGTTGATTAAGACAACAGAAATTTATTTTCTCGCAGTTTAAGAATCTAGAAGTCCAAACTCACCGGAGTTGCCAGCAATCCTTGCTGTCCTTTAACTGTGGGTGCGTCTGCACAGCACTGTCCTCTCCGTGTCTTTGTGCGTCCGTTTGTGTTCCTTCAGGGGTGCTCTCACTGGATTCTAGCCCTCCTCTGGTCCAGTCGGCCCCCCTCTGGGTCCTTTCCTTAATTCTATCCTCAGAGACTCTATTTCCAAATAAGGTCACATTCTGAGCTTCTGGGTGGACCTCAAAATGAATCTGGGGTAAGGGTACTATTCAATCTACTCTCAACCCTTTGCCCCATGATCAGACTCTAAGTTCTGGTCCTTCCTCCAACAGCCTTCTGACAGTAGTCTTTTGTTTTTCCCATACCCCTCATCTTCCCTTTGCTTAATTTTCTGGACCTTCTCAAATACAAATCTGGCCAGCTCCTTGCTCTACCGGTTAACCTGGGCCCCTTCCTCCCCAGGGTCAGAGGAATAGTCTTTAAGGTATGGTTGGACTGTACTAGGTTCTCCATGGCCTGCTAGTTAGTGGACATGGATGCCTGTCTCCCTGGCATCCCTTCTTCCTTATGAACAGAGCCCTGATGGTTAGGGACAGCAGTGGACCCAGCCAGCACTCTACCAGCCTCTCCAGCAGGTGTTGCTTTCGTTGGGGGACACATGGCATATTTTTGCCCAAGAGAAAACAAGAGTCAGATGAACTTTTAAGAAAGGTAGGCCGACCTAACTTTAGCCTTTTCCCTCATTTTCTTCTTGCTCGGGATCCGGATGAGATGCAGGGTTGCAGGGGCCACCTTGTGACCACAGGGGTCACATATACACTAAGATATACTAACAGAGCAGATATACTAACAGGCCCCCAAAGGCCTCGCCATGTGGTGTCTTTGCACCAGCCCTGAACTGTCTACCCTGAGAGTCATTGTATTAGAAAAATAGAAACTTCTATTTGTTTAAGGCTTTCTTTTAGAGGATCTGTTACTCACATTATATGCAGTCCCTTACTGATTTGGGGGAATGTATCTACCTCCATTTTCTACCTTTCCAACAAAGTTCTGGCCATGCTGAATTACTTCCTGTACTGTGAAAACCATGATCTGTCTTTACCTCTGGGCATGTGCAGATGATGTTTCTGCTGTCCTGGAATGCCAGTCCTTCTAGGTCTGGCTAACTCCCTTCCTTCCTTCCTTCCTTCCTTCCTTCCTTCCTTCCTTCCTTCCTTCCTTCCTTCTTTCCTTCCTTCCTTCCTTCTTTCTTTTTTTTTGTGGTACTGGGGATTGAACCCAGGGGCATTCTAACTCTGAGCTACACCCCCAGCCCGATTTTATTTTTTATTTTGAAACAGGGTCTCACTAGGTTGATGAGAGTCTCACTACTTGCTGAGGCTGTCCTTGAACCTGCAATCCTCCCGTTTCAGCCTACCAAGTACTGGGATTACAGGCATGCGCCACCATGCCCGGCCTGTTTTATCTTTCAAACTCAAGTGCCACCTTCTCTGGGAGGTTTTTTTAATCTTTCCAGCTAGGTTTAGTATTTTTCTTACTCCATATCCACCTTTAACCTTTATTGTCCTGCATATTATTTCCATGCAGGAAATCCATGCATGGATTTCCTCCCATCCCCAGAGGGAAGGGGTCAGGCCTATCTTTTTATGCATGGTGCCTTGCACAGCGTCAGGCATATAGTAGATATTAAATAAATATATGAATGAAGCCAGGCATGGTAGCACATGCCTATAATCCCAGCACTTGGGAAGCTGAGACAGAAGGATTGCAGACTCCAGGCCAGCCTCAGAAACTTATCAAGATCCTCTGAAACTTACAAGATCCTGTTTAAAAAAAATAGGGCTAGAATGTAGCTCAAAGGTAGAATACCCTGGGGTTTGATCCCCAGTACCCCCCAACACATACACAGAGTGAATGAAAGAAGGATCATGTCTGAAACACAATGCCACACCCATAGGTGTTGAGGAAATTCTATTGAATTAGATGTGCATGAGCCATATTCTGTCCTTTTTATGCATGTGATTATGAATACCATATATAATAAAATCCTGATATTATGCTGCAAATCAGATTAATCATCCATTATTCAACACACATTTATCGGTTGACTATTATACTGTTTTTGAGGGCTGGGCCCTTATCTTACTCACATTTGCATTCCTAGCACACTGTCTGGCAGTTGAAAAGTACATGATAATATTTTATCTTCTATCAAGTTGGACAGAGGTGCAAATCAGTACTGCGGGTTTCCAGGAAAGGAGAGAGCTGAGCACAGAATCCCAGAGGATTCCAAGTTGGAGCACGTTTGGAAGGTAGGAGCACGTTTGGAAGGTAGGAGCTCCAGCAGCAGCACCAGCATGGGCAAAGGTTTGAAGATGGGAGGGCACAAAGAGTAGTGTCTAGTCTTGATTGATGGAATGGAAGAAGAGAGGTGAACCTGGCAGGAGCTGGGCATGGTGGAGCATGCCTGTAATCTTAGCAACTCAGGAGGCTGAGACAGGAAGATTGCAATTCAAGGCCAGCCTTGGCAACATAAGGAGACCCTGTCTCAAAATAAGAAGTAAAATGAGGAAGCTCACCAAGTGCTGAGTGCATGTATGTCCCTATCACTCTGAACTACATTATGATGTGAGACTGCAATGCACCAATAAAAGTGTATATAAAACCAAATAAAAGCTGGGCGTGGTGGTGCACACTTGTAATCCTGGTACTTGGGAGGCTGAGACAGGAGGATTGCAGGTTCACGGCCAGCCTCTGCAACTTAGTGAGACCCTGTTTCAAAATAAAGAATAAGAAGCTGGGCGTGGTGGCGCACGCTTGTAATCCCAGTACTTTGGGAGGCGGAGACCGGAGGATCCGGGTTCGCGGCCAGCCTCAGCTCTTTGGCTCTCTCTCTCCCTGTCTCTCTCTCTCTCTCTCTCTTTCCTTAGTGAGGCCCTCCACAACTTCATGAGACCCGGTTTCAAAATAAAGTATAAAAAATAGGGCCGGGGGCGTAGCGCGGAGGTAGAACGCCCCTGCGTTCAATCCCTGGTACCGCAAAAAAAAAAAAAATAAAGAATAAAATAGGGCTGGCAGTGTAGCTTGGAGGTAGAATGCCCCTGGGTTCCATCCCTAGTATCACACACACACAAAATAAATGAATAAAAATAGAAACAAATAAAAATAAAAAATTGCTCTTTCCAGTTGTCTCAGCCAGCATCCTCACTGCGATAATCCAAATGACCGACCATATAATTTAGAGGAGGGAAGATTTATTTGCTCACAGTTTTCTGGAGATCCTGGGTTCAGTCCATGTGAGGCCAGGGTGTGAAGCTCAGGGCATGGCAGTGGGAAGCGTAGAGAGAGGGGAAGAGAGCAAGGATCTGCTCTTACATCATGGAGTGGGAAGCAAGAGAACAAGCAAGCACGGGGATTCAAAGACACAAACACAATCCCTAAGGCCACACCCCCAGGGACCCACCTTTTCCAGCCACAGCCCACTGGTCTAGGTTACCAACCTAGATTACAACTTTCATGACTTAACTGTATCTGCCTGAACATTTTTTTATGGGGATTGAACGCAGGGGCATTCTACCTCCGTGCTACACCCCCGGCCCTATTTTTTATACTTTATTTTGAAACCGGCTCTCACGAAGTTGCGGAGGGCCTCACTAAGTAGAGAGAGAGAGAGAGAGAGAGAGAGAGAGAGAGAGCTGAGGCTGGCCACGAACCCGGATCCTCCGGTCTCCGCCTCCCAAAGTACTGGGATTACAAGTGTGCGCCAGCACGCCTGGCTTCCACCTGAACATTATTAATAAATGAGCTCTTCAGGGGACATTCTATATCTGACCATAACACCAGCAAAAAAAAAAAAAAAGAAAGATTCCCAAGTACTGGGATTATAGGCATATGCTGGGCTCCCATTGAGTTATTTTTTTATATTCATTTATTGGTGCATTGTAATTTTACATTTTGAAACACATCAGGGTAGCAGCATCATACATGCACATTGCTCATTTAGGCCTCCCTCAAATCCCACCCTGTTCCCTCCCCCTTCCCTCTCTTTCATGCTCCGCATAGTGATTGCGTCTGGTAAGTTTGTGTATATACATCGTGTGCTGCAGCGTGCTTCCCTCCACCCGCCTCCCAACTCCCTCATCTAGGTCACCTTCTTTGTTCATCTAGTTTTCTTCTTCTTTGTCGAGAGTCCCTTCTAAGTCCCATTCTCCCTAGCTTCCACATATTAGGGGGGACATGCGACTTTTCACTCTTAGTGACTTACAAATTTCACTTAGCATAATGTTCTCTCCATTTCCCTGCAAATGATGTAATTTTGTTCTTCTTTGTGGCTGCGTAAAATTCCATTGTGTACATATCCCATAGTTTTGTGATCCATTCATCTGTTGATGGACACCTTAGCTGGTTCCAAAGTTTGGCAATTGTCAATTGTGTAGCTATAAACATAGATACACATGCATTAGTCTGGTAGTTTGGTTTCAGTCCTTTTTGGGCAGATGCCTAGAAGTGGTATTGCTGAGTCATATGGTAGGTTCATTCCCATTCTTCTGAGGATCTTTCACACTGTTTTCAAAAGCGGTTGCACTAATTTGCAATCCCACCAACAGTGTAGTAGAGTTCCTACTTCTCCACATCCTCACCAGCATTTGTTGTTGTTTGTGTTTTTAATGATTGCCATTCTAATTGGTGTTAGGTGAAATCTCAGGGTAGTTTTGATTTGCATCTCTCTGATTGCTAATGATGTTGAACATTTTTTCATACATTTATGGGCCATTTGTATTTTTTCTTCTGTGAAGTGTCTATTTAGTTCACTTGCCCATTTTTTTTATTGGGTTATTTGTTTTTTTAGTGGTGATTTTTTAAGTTCTCTGTATATTCTAGATATGAGTCCTCTCTCAGAGGAGTAGCTGGCAAAAATGTCCCATTCTGTTGGCTCTCTGTTGAGGTCCTCGATTGTTTCCTTTGAGGCACAAAAGCTCTTCAGTTTAATGCATTCCAATATATTGATCCTTTTTTTAGTTTCCTGTGCCTCTGGAGTCTCGTTGAGGAAGTCTTTACCTGTGCCTATGTGTTAAAGTGTTGGGCCTATGCCCTCTTCGAGTAGCTGCAAGGTCTCTGGTCTGATTTCTAGGTCTTTGATCCATCTTGAATTGACTCTTGTATAAGGTGAGAAGGTGGGGTTTAATTCTATTTTTCTGCATATGGTTAGCCAGTTTTGCCAGCCCCATTTGTTGAAGAGGCTATCCTTTTTCCAGTGGGTGTTTTTAGCCCCTTTGTCAAAAATCAATAGGCTGTAGGTGTGTGGGTTTGTTTCGGAGTCTTCTATTCTGCTCCATTGGTTTATGTGTCTGCTTTTGTGCCAATACCATACTGTTTTTATTACTATGGCTTTGTAGTATAGTTTGAAGTCAGGTATTTTGATGCCTCCTGCATGATTTGTGTTGCTGAGAACGTCTTTGGCTATTCCGGGTTTTTGGTTGTTCCAAATGAATTTAAGGACAGATTTTTCTATGTCAGTGAAGAATGACTTTGGTAATTTAATGGGTATTGCATTGAATCTGTAGAGCACTTTTGTAAGAATGGCCATTTTGATGATATTTATTCTGCCTACCCAAGAGCATGGGAGATTGTTCCATCTTCTAAGATCCACTTCAATTTCTTTATTCAATGTTTCATAGTTTTCCTTGTAGAGGTCTTTTACCTCCTTGGTTAGGTTTATTCCCAAGTATTTTATTGTTTTGGAGGATATTGTGAGTGGAAATGTCTTCTGGATTTCTTTTTCAGTGGATTTATGGTTGGCATACAGAAAAGCTTCTGATTTTTTAAGATTGATTTTGTATCCAGACACTTTGCTGAATTTGTTGATCAGTTCTATGAGCCTTTTAGTTGAGTTTATTGGATCTTCTAAGTATAATATCATGTCATCTGCAAATAGAGATAGTTTCAGTTCCTCTTTTCCTATTTGTACTCCTTTTATTTCCTTCTCTTGCCTTATTGCTCTGGCTAGGGTCTCGAGTACTATATTGAAAAGGAGTGGTGACAGCAGAGATCCTTGTCTTGTTCCTGTTTTTAAAGGGAACTCTCGAAGTTTTTCCCCATTCAGTATGATGTTGGCTGTGGGTCTGTTGTACATTGCCTTTATGATGTTGAGGTATGTTCCTTCTATTCCAATTCTCTGCAGTGTTCTTATCATGAATGGGTGTTGGATTTTGTCAAATGCTTTTTCAGCATCTATTGAAATGATCATGTGATTTTTGTCTTTAGTTCTGTTTATGTGGTGGATTACATGGATTCTTTTTCATATGTTGAACCAGCCTTGCATCCCTGGGATGAACCCGACTTGGTCATGATGTATGGTTTTCGTTCATCTAAGTGAATTTTGGGTTTAGATGCGCGTTGAATGCATCTAAACCCAAAATGCATTGAGATATGGTTTGAATGCGCATTGCTAGTATTTTGTTTAGAAGTTTTGCGTCTAAGGTCATCAACGATATAAGTCTGTAGTTTTCTTGAGCTGTCATTGTTTGGTTTTGGTATTAGTGCGATGTTGGCTTCATAGAATTTGGGAAAGTCCCGTTTCTTTCTATTTCACGGAATAGATTGAGGAGTATTGGGATTAGTTCTTCTGTAAAGGTTTTATAAAATTCACCTAGGAAACTATCTGGACCTGGGCTTTTCTTTGATGATAGGCTCTTTATTGCTGCTTCAATCTTGTTAATTGCTATTGGTCGATTTAAATTTTCTGTCTTCTTGATTCTGCTTAGGAAGGTTGTACATGTCTAGAAATTTGTCAATTTCTTCTAGGTTTTCCATTTTGTTGGAGTATAGTTTTTCAAAGTAGTTTCTGATTATCCTCTGGATTTCCATGCTGTCAGTGGTAATATCACCTTTTTCATCTCTTATTTTAGTAATTTGGTTCGATTCTCTCTGTCTTTTGGTTAGGTTGGCTAGTGGTTTATCTATGTTGTTTATTTTTTCAAGGAACCAGCTTTTGGATTTGTTGATTTTTTGTATTTTTTTTATTCTCTACTTCGTTGATTTCTGCTCTGATTTTAATAATTTCCTGTCTTCTACTAGCTTTGGGGTTAGACTGTTCCTGTTTTTCAAGGGCTTTGAGGTGTGTCATTAGGTTATTTATTTGGTGGTTTTCTGTTCTTCTTATGTGGGCACTCAGTGCTATGAATTTTCCTCTTAATACTGCCTTCAGGGTGTCCCAGAGATTTTGATATGTTGTGTCTCTGTTTTCATTTGTTTCTAGGAATTTCTTGATTTCTCCCCTTATTTCTTCTTTTACCCATTCCTCATTCAGCAGTGTGGTATTCAGTCTCCACGTGTTTACGAGGTTTCTCTGGGTCTTCTTACAGTTGATTTCTAGTTTCATTCCATTATGGTCCGAAAAGACACAGGGGATTATGTCACATTTTTTGAACTTGCTAGTACTCACTTTGTGGCCTAGGATATGGTCTATTTTAGAGAAAGTTCCATGAGCAGCTGAAAAAAATGTGAATTCAGCTGTAGTTGGGTGGAATATTCTGTATGTGTCTACTAGGTCCATTTGGTTTACGGTATTCCTTAAGTCTGAGGCATCTTTACTGATCTTTTGTCTTGAAGATCGATCTAGAGGTGTGAGAGGTGTGTTGAGGTCTCCCAATATTATTGTATTGGGATCTATGTGTGATTTAATGTCGTGAAGAGTTTCTTTTATGAAAGTGGTTGCACCTATGTTTGGGGCATAAATGTTGGCTATTGTTATATCCTCTTGCTAGATTGTTCCTTTTACCAGTAAGAAATGATCTTCTTTGTCTCTTCTGATAAGTTTAGGTTTGAAGTCTAATATGTCTGATATCATAATTGCTACTCCTGCTTGTTTTCGAGTTCCATTAGTGTGGATTACCTTGCTCCATCCCTTCACCTTTAGTTTTTGTGTATCTTTACTTGTAAGGTGTGTTTCTTGCTGGCAGCATATAGATGGATTGTGATTTTTAATCCATTTTGCCACCTTATGTCTTTTGATTGGGGAGTTGAGGCCATTTATATTCAGCGTGATTATTGAGAGATGGCTTTTCATTCCTAACATTTTGAGTTTTGATTTCTGTTTGAGGTAGTGTTTGTTCTTTGCCTAGTTGTTTGTTTGATGGAAATCACTGTTTCTCTGTTTCTGGTGTTTCCTTATTATTTATTCTTTGTAATTAATCTCTTTGAGCATTTTCTCTAGTGCTGTTTTAGAAGACATAAAGTCTTTCAGCTTCTG
>PVJS01033644.1:0-22048 GCA_004027185.1 Glis glis
GAGGGCCTCACTGAGAGAGAGAGAGAGAGAGAGAGAGAGAGCGAGCTGAGGCTGGCCGCGAACCCAGATCCTCCGGTCTCTGCCTCCCAAAGTACTGGGATTACAAGCGTGCGCCAGTACGCAAGGCTTAGTGGAGATTCTTTAATACATCTTGAAAGCAGCGATGGTATAATAATAAAAAATACCAGGGATTGAACCCAGGGGTGTTCTACCTCCGAGCTACACCCCCGGCCCTATTTTTTATCCTTTATTTGAAACCGGGTCTCATGAAGTTGTGGAGGGCCTCACTAAGTAGCTGAGGCTGGCTGCAAACCCGGATCCTCCGGTCTCCGCCTCCCAAGTACTGGGATTACAAGCATGCGCCACCACGCCTGGCTCAGGACAGTCATATTTAATGAGTGTAATATTGGGTAATATTATTTAATGAATGTAATATTGGTAATATTAACCAGTAGTATCAGTTAAGATGGTAACAACAATAACAAAAATAAACCGTATTAAGCCTCAATGACAGAAATAAGCCTAAATTATAATTGTTTAAAAAGACCAAAGTTCTATATATAAAACAAAACCTTCAAAAAAGAACAATGAAGCCGGGCGTGGTGGCGCACGCTTGTAATCCCAGTACTTTGGGAGGCGGAGACCGGAGGATCCAGGTTCACGGCCAGCCTCAGCTCTCTCTCTCTCTCTCTACTTAGTGAGGCCCTCCGCAACCTCGTGAGACCCGGTTTCAAAATAAAGTATAAAAAATAGGGCCGGGGGCGTAGCGTGGAGGTAGAACACCCCTGCGTTCAATCCCTGGTAATGCAAAAAAAAAAAAAAAAACAATGAAAAGAAAAAAGAACATTTCAAAAAAGCACTAAAATCTTCCCAGGTAGGACATTTGTTCTTAATACTACATAAAGTTCAAAATCTCTATCACACTTGGCACAAATAAGCAACACTATGAAATCACTCCAAGCTGTGGGTGATTAATATTGCTCCCTGCCCCTACCTGGTCTTTCTGTTCTCAAACCTGCCCTGCCACACTGCTGGATAACCAGGGTGACTCTGCACCTCCACCTGAGCCTGGCCCAGGCACAGGTCGCCACACAGCACAGACACCATTAGAATGCTAATCTGGATATTATCAACAACAAAACTTTAAGGCTTCTGAGAACAATGATCTTTTCTTTCATATTTATGTTTCATTAATGGTATTTTCAGAGGATTGACTGGCAGAAAACATCATGTACTTTCTTGAAAAGCAACATCTGAGAAATACTGTAAATCTTTTAAAGTGAGAAAAGACACCATAGTTCAAGTGTAATTAAACTTTGAGAGTGTACTGATTTAATATTTAATAATCTAGATAGTGACAGAATTTAAACAGAAAGTCATTTTCTCCTTCCCAAGTTTCCCATTATACAGGAAGTTAACAAAAATATCTGAACTACTCTCAGAAAGGTGGGAAGGCTGTGGCAGATGCAATGAAGCTTTACAGCACTGGAAAACTGAACAAACTATGTTAATCAGTTTCTAGAGCGCCCCTTTCACCAAAAGAAAGTGTGTGAGTCTCTCCTCTCTGCTTCTGTTTCTCAGCTACGTAGTTAGGAATCCTTCAACTGGACCGCATAAACTGGATTAGGCCGCCCCTAATGTGGCCCACCTTTCTAAACCCCATACACTTGATGCTAGAGGGAACACCAGTAAGCACGGAGGAAATATGACACAAACCGAGACTTTATACTAAAAAATAAGTTAAAGCCCTCTGTGAGAAGCCCCTACATACTCATCTATAAAAGATGTTTATTAAAAGAACGATCGACATTTTTTTTTTTGGCGGTACCGGGGATTGAACCCAGGGGCGTTCTACCTCTGTGCTACGCCCCCGGCCCTAGTTTTTTATACTTTACTTTGAAACCGGGTCTCACGAAGTTGCAGAGGGCCTCACTAGGTAGAGAGAGAGACAAGGGAGAGACAGAGAGAGAGAGAGAGAGAGCGCTGAGGCTGGCCACAAACCGGGATCCTCCGGTCTCCGCCTCCCAAAGTACTGGGATTACAAGCGTGCGCCACCACGCCCGGCCAATGATCGACATTTTAACCTGCTAGTCTTTAACTCTGGAGACAGAGGAGCTGACCGAACACCTGCTACACTGAACAAGGACCAAATACTGACCACTTTTTCTCCTGTGGTGCCGGGGGCTGAGCCCCGGGGCGCTCTACCACTGAGACACACCCCCAGCCTTCTATTGTTCATTTAGAGACAGGGTCTCACGCTACTGCTCAGGCTGATCTCGATCTTGGCATCTCCCTGCGTCAGCCTCCCAGGTGGCTGGGATTCCGGGCATGAGCAGCGCACCCGGCAGCTCACTCATATTTTGAAGCTTATCATTTTTCATCGGTCGGTCAGTGAGCTAGGCAAAATAACAGACTACATTGACTTAACACAATCCTCAATACTGCAACTCTCGGGAACTAGGGCTTAAGCACAACATGGCTTAACATCACTTAATATTAAAGTATTTTAAAGTGTTTTTGAAGTACTTATATAAACATTATAGTTCAATCTTCACAAAAGCGATGTTGGTAAGGTAGGATATATACCTATCTTTAATGTCAAAAAGAAATTCTAATTCTAGTTGCCTTAAATTAGTAAGGTTTTACTGCATTACAAAAAAGATTTTATTTGTGAGCAAAATCACCAACCAAATTAAATGCTGAATCTGTAGAATGTGAGCGCTAAGAACAAAAATGACCAAAACCGGGTTAGTAGGATTAGTACGCATGAAATAACGCCAGGCACACAGCCTTGATCTGAAAGGGGAAGCAGACGACTCGGGGGCAAGCAGAACACCTACCTCTGATGATTCTGCTATTAACACTACAGGGCACAACACAAAGGTACTACCAACTCTTTCCCCGAAGAGAGCTAAGTACAGGTCACTACAGCAAGGGAAACAAAGATGACGTACTATGTAACACCAGCCAGGTCCTACCCAAGCTGGCCAAGGCTCAGAGTGATTACTTACATTATTAACCAAAGTATCCTCCATCTTTGTATTATTAGTAGCCACAGTGTTAGGCAGAGAGGAAGAAGGTGTAGTATAGTCTGTAACAGACTCCTGTGGAGGAGTAATAGAAAAAATTACGTTTTAAACTGAATTACTTTCTAATGATAGCCTAATAGATACAAAGTTGTAGTGAAAGAAAGCAGGAGAAAGCAGATCTTAAGACTCAATAATCACTGAAATCTCAACTCACTGAGTCACAGGAAGATCATGCAACATGGACACACCATCAGAGCGATGACATGTCAGCCGCTGCTGAGTTCCTGCACATACGTGAAAGTGGCACTAGGAGGTACACAGTACCAAGAATTCATTTCTGTGGGCTATTAAAAAGTTCCTATGTGTTTGTCATAATCAATTTATAGCTTATTATTCTCTACTGAAGTTCGTTTTCAAAATAAAAGAATGTGGATAAACAATACCAAAATATTAGCTGTCGCAATAAATTAAGAGTTTAGGATACACTTCTTTATTGTCACAAATCTCTCCTTTAAATATGGTACAGTAAGATCACTTGAGTTTTTACTTACACTAACTTGGTTGTCTGACAGTTAAAAAGAGAGAACTATTTATATAATATAAAAGATTTACCTTTGTATTCAGTGAATATATGTTCCAGAGTGAACTCAGGGTGGCAGATAGACACGTGTTTTCCTACAACTGTCAGTTCCCAGCCACTCACATTACTTGCTCAGCGAGTACACTTGTCCCCTCCCTCTCTGTGGGGGACCGCTTCCAGAAACCCCTGCAGATGGCACAATCTGCAGATGCTCAAGTCCCCTTACATATGAAAATACTGTAGTATTTGCATACAAAGAACCTTCTGGTATACTTTAAATCATCTCTAGATCATATATAATGCCCAATACAATGCAATACTATGTAAATAGTTGTTATACTGTATTGTCTAAGAAATAATAAGGAAAAACCCATATGTGATCAATACAGATACAATCGGTTTTATCTATGGATGCTGAACCCACAGAGAGAGGGCTGAAGGTATTTTTAAAGGTATTTATCTTTCATTCCTATGGCCTCTACATCCAAGTCCACATCCTCTAGTGCTCAAACAAAGAAACCAGGCACCTGTTCAACCATGGCAGGAAACTGGCTGTCCCGGGGCTGGAGATGTTTGCCCCATTTCCTAAATTTAGAATCTCACCAGTAGGCAAGATAAGGCTCTACCACATTAGCAAAATAAAAGTAGTACAGAGCCATCCTGGAAAAGCCTACAAACCCAAAGAAAGGTATTCCAATCTCATGGAGAGTTTTTCACCTTCAGTTATTCAAATAGTCCAGAATTAGGAGTAAAATTTCCACAGAAAGAAGTATCATTTACCATACAGAACTTCTTTACATCACACATGCATGCCATGAAATACAATCTCACCCAAGTGTATACAATTACATGCCTCAGAGGAAAAAACAAAACAATACAAAACAGCCCGGTCCCCGCCGTGCGCCCACGCGTGCTGCCCTGCACGCTGCCTACCTTCGCGCTCCCGCCATACTCTGCGGACGCCAGTGAGATCCTCGTCCCTATCTCAGCAGGCATTTCCGAGGCCGCTTTGGTTTCCTTCGGTGAGACAGGATCGGCGCTTCGGACGGTCGCAGGGCTGGGCTTCTCTTGTCCTTCTGGCTCCACCTGTTGGGCATCTTTCACTTTTCTGTTTTTTAGCGACCGTTCTTTCCCAATGGGCCCAGGTTTATGTTCTTTGTTTTCTACTGGACTCAAATCTGGAAGCTAAAGTCAACGGTTATGATCAAAGTGCATCACCACGCAAGACAGTCATCAAAATCTAAGTCCAACTGAAAAGCGACTGCTCTCTGTAAGCGCTAGTGGCGTTCCTAAGGTCCTGCAACGCGGGCTCTACCTACCTTCTGGGCTTTGATGGGTCCCGCGCGCGGCTGCTTCTGCCGCTGCTCCTTAGGTTCCGGTATTTTGTCTGCTGGTTTTTCTGAAAGCACAGGCACGACTTCATTTTCGTTCCCATTTGAAGCTGGAGCACCAAACTGTATCGTGTCGATTCCAATTTCAACACCACTCTCTTGACCATTCTTTGTTGCCTAGTGAAAGAATATTTAAAAACTTGCTATCTCTGCTATATATATCAGAGTTCAGATTTGACTGAATGATTTATATAGCACTGTGCATTTTAAAAAGCACAACAGTAGGCGATTACAAGCAATCTACATATTAACTGAGATTAACCGACATTATTTTTTAAGAGACGCTTCCCCTAACTACTCTTGATCTATATTAGAAAACAACTGATAAAATGAAAACCAGGTCAAGACTGAAGCTGACATTTTTAAAGTTTGGGCTCTCCTCATAGCCCTGTGCTGCGTGTGTGTGTGTGTGTGTGTGTGTGTGTGTGTGTGTGTGTGTGTGTGTGTGTGTAGGTAGGTAGGTAGGTAGGTACTGGGGACTGAACATAGGGGCATTCTACCTCTGAGCTACACCCCCGGCCTGATTTTATATTTGTTTGAAACAGGGTTTCACTAAGTTGCTGAGGCTGGCCTCAAACCTGTGATCTTCCTGCCTCAGCCTCCTGAGTACTGGGATTATACGCATGCGCCACCATGTCTGGCTTGTTTCATCTTATAAGTGTAAAAGCATCAAATACACTATAAAACAGACAAATGCACAAATGGGAGAGAAAAGAAAGATAGCAATGTCAGTGTCGTACTTTGTGAGCTAGGCGTGGTGGTGCAGGCTTGTAATCCTAGTACTTGGGAGGCTGAGACAGGAGGATTGCGGATTCGGGTACAGCCTCAGCAAGTAGTGAGCCTTTCCTCAACCTAATGAGACCCTATTTCAAAATAAAAATAAAATAGGGCTGGGGGTGTAGCTCAGAGGTAGAATGCCCCTGGGTTTAACTCCAGTGCCACAAAAAAGTAAAAAATAAAGTACTTTGTGGTTGGTAAAGTAGCATACACACCCAAGGAGTCATCTCACCAATTAAACAGCTAATTTACTGAGCTTATTCCTTTGTGCTAGGCAATCTAACTTGCATTCTGATGGGTCAAAAAATAAAGAACTAGCAGGACGCAGTGGCACACTCCTGTACTCCCAGCACTTGGGAGGCTGAGATAGGAGGATCGCAGGTTCAAGGTCAGCCTCAGCAACTTAGAGACTCTGTTTCGAAATAAAAAGTAAAAAGGAACGGGGTGTACCTCAGAGGTAGAATGCCCCTGGGTTCGATCTCCATACAAAAAAATAAATAAATAAAAAAGTCAGATAAGGAATACACAAAAACCAAAATAGAGTGAAGGAATTAGCCACTTTAGATGGTAGACAGAGCATAGAAAGTGAAGGGTCATATGTTTTCTCTAACACGTGGAAGCTGACTAGTAATCAGGATGCCAGAGGGACTTTAGATAATTGGAGGAGAAACTCCAGTAGAGCCAGGGAGGTGGTCTAGGGGAACCAGTGACATTATGTACATATGTGAAATTATCAATCAATGCCAATATCAATATCATGTATGGGGAAGGGGAGGGAGTTGGGGAAAAGTCTGCCAAGTGCTGTGTGCATGTATGCCACTATCACTATGAACGACTTTATGATGTGAGACTAAAATGTACCAATAAAAGTTAAAAAAAAAAAAAAAAGAATGGCAGACAGAGAAAAGTTCCCGAGGAGAGCACACCGAAACTGAATCTAAAAAACAAGATGGGCAGAAAGTGTTCCAGGAAAAGCACGCACCCAGCGTGAAGGTCGAGATCAGAAAGGGTCAGCCAGGCTGGAGCGCGGCGGCTGGAGAGTGAGGAAGATGGACAAGCAGGAGAGAGAGCACGGGCTCAGGGGAGAAAACCCCAAGCCAGAGTAGGGACAAAGTTCAACTACAGCTTCGGTCTAATAATTGAATTACTACTTCTTATCATTCCTGAACTTAACTGCACTGTGTCTCAGTAAATGTTGTAACTCAGTTTAGCAATGTCATTTTATATTTACTGTCAAACATAGGCAAATATTATTTATGTAAATTAGAATAAAAACTTTCATTTGCTTTAGTGGATACTGAAATTCTATAGCCAGTTAAGTATAAAAGTAGTATTAATAGAGCAAAACAATACTATTGTAATTAGTAACTATAAAAGCTATTAATTATGTACAAAAATAATTAGGAAATTATATACAGTTACACAAATAGGAAAACAGACTATTAGAGAACAAAAAATGTTTACATAAAATATACATAATACAAGGACTGATACTAAGAGCTGTTTCACTAGGGTCATCCAAGAAAAAGTCCCAACGGAATTCCTTCCATCTTATAGAACACCAACGTTGCTAATTTAGTATTTCACACATGCGGGAAAAACAAACATTCACAAAAACCCCTCTATCTAGAAAATGTAAAGACATAAAGGAGACAAAGAAACAGTGAGAGAGAAAAAGAGATGCCACCAAAATATCTAGGCTTGACCACTGGCTGAAGGCGAAACATGTGAACACCCTTTATCATAAACTTGTAGAAGAACACGTGCAAGAAAAGCCTTTCAGCTGAGAAACAAAGACATTAAACACACTTTCTACTCCGTCCTTCATATCAGCATAAAAAATTTTGTATAAGAAATGCTCTCAGCCGGGCGATTACCCCACGATTACCCACGTCAGTCTGATGGTCACAACCCACTTCACATACTCACTTCAATGCAACTTCCCTGGCTCGTTATCATATGATTATGGCAACAGCATCCCAACTCTTACCTTGCCCACCCATGGACTCTTCTTAATAGTCATCAAGTCAGATCCTATCGCTCCTTCCCCCAAGACCCTGCCAGGGCTTCTAGCTCCTCAGAGGGTGGTCCCTGTGGGACCCACCCCCATCGTCACCTCTCCAACTTCATCTCTGGGTTCTTACTTCTTTCTAGCCACCTGGTCTCCCTGTGCTGCCTCAACACACCAGACACTTTCCTTCTCATGGCTTTTGGAAGCACTACTCTCTGAACTTGGAACCCACATTCCAAATGTCTGAAGATCTTACATCGTCTTCAAATCTTTAATTCAAACGTCACCTAAGACAGGAGCTCTGGTGCACCCCTGTCGCCTTAGCTACTTGAGAGGCTGAGGTGGTAGAATCGCAAGTTAGGGGCCAGCCTGGGCAACATATTAAGACCCTGTCTCAAAATAAACAAAACCCAAATAAACACATAAACAAATGTTCCCTCAGTAGGATTTCCTGGCTCCCCTCCTACCACCCGTCTCCACACAGCCCAGGAATTCCTTCTGCACCTTCCCCTTCGCTCTTCTCCTTGGCACGCACTCACCACCATGAAGCACTGCATGGTACTCACATCGCCTTCCCTCACACCAGCAGGAGGCGCTGTAAGGACCGTGCCTTGTTTTAGTCCCAGTCTTACAAACTCACAATTTAGAATAATTCCTGGTACATGGCAAGTGCTTGATAAATGTTCATTCAGCCAATGGACGAACAATCAATGACCTCAATAAACATTTACCAATACTGGACATGTTCAAGAAATTATGTTAGCACAATAATGTATAAGCTGTTTCTAAGTATTCAATCAACAAGAAAAGTCCAGAAAACAGCAATGGCACTTACAAGTTCTGCATCACAATGTTTTTTCCTTGAGACTAGAATGAAAACAAATGTTTAACCTTAATATATCTAAAGGTGAGAAGCAGCTTATAAGCGCAGAGGTCCAGTATCCCTGGGGAATTTATTAGACATGTACTGGGGCTCAACTCAGACCTAAGGAGTCACAAACTCTGGGCATGGGCTCAGCAATCTGTTTTAATAGGCTTCCCGGTGATTCTCAGTCACACTGAAATTTGAGTAATTATTTCACAGAAACCTGTCACACTAACCCTGCCAATGCCATTAAGTGTCTTCCTACCTCTGATGAAGTGGCTGATCCAAACGACGTCAAGGGCTTATTCCACGCACTGACAGAAGGTGGCTGCGGTGGACTAATGGGACCTACTGGAAAGAAGCCGTAGGAAAGGTGGCCATTAACGTTTGGAAGCTAATAATCTCTAGTTCATCTAACCCTTTCTCACACTGGTAGCTATACCACACAACTGTGACTTTTCACATAAAGACATTCTTACATGCTAAAATCAACACAAGCCCCCAAAGTTGTATGTTATGTTTTTATTTACACAAACTTCTGTCCCTAAGAGAAACAGGGTCTCACAGGTTCCTAGCTGAGAGCCTCGCTAAGAAGCTGAGCCTGGCTTTGAACCTGCGATCCTCCTGTCTCAGCCTCCCAAGCACTGGGATTACAAGTGTGCGCCACCACGCCTGCCTCAGAAATGAGGATTTTAAGAGCTGGGCGTGGTGGCGCACGCTTGTAATCCCAGTACTTTGGGAGGCGGAGACAGGAGGATCCGGGTTTGTGGCCAGCCTCAGCTCTCGCTCTCCTTAGTGAGGCCCTCTGCAACTCCGTGAGACCCGGTTTCAAAATAAAGTATAAAAAAATAGGGCCGGGGGTGTAGCGCGGAGGTAGAACGCCCCTGGGTTCAATCCCCGGTACCGCAAAAAAAAAAAAAAAAAAGAAATGAGGATTTTAAGAAAGAATTACTATCATGGCTTCCAGTTACTAAGAAAAATGAGATGGCTAGAAAGAATTTAATTGAACCCATGGATCAAACTGCAAAGAAGCCTCAGCATTCAATGCCACCCGCCTTTCACTTGTCTGTGGCACTTACATTTCTTAGAGATGTCATTCAGCACGGCTGGTGGGGCCACCTTGTTATCCCATAATTCAGATGTAAGAGTGCCATGGGACTGTGGGGTCTGGATGGATTTTCCTGTGGCTACAAAATCTGTGCCATTAGGCGCCTGAGCAGAAGGCAGCCTGAGAGAAGGTGGTGGCTGCTTTGAGGATGGTGCAGAAGCCTGGAGAGGGCTCGGGACTGGTTTGTGGGCCTGTGCCTGAGTCTGGGCTGGAGTGGAGGGGGCTGGAGCTGGGGCTGGGGGGGCGCTTGAGGCTGGGGCAAGTGGGACCGGGGCTGTTGGGGCAGAGGCTGGGGCAGCAGGGGCTGCTATGGCCGGCACAGGTGGGGCTGAGACTCCTGGCGCTGGAGTTGGAGCTGGAGTTGAAGCGGGTGCTAGGGCTGAAGCCAGGATGGGAATGGAGGCCGGGGCAAGAATGGGGACCGAAGCGGGGGCTGACGCTGAGGCCAGGATAGGGGTTGGAGCTGGGGCTGGGGCTGGAGCTGGAGTGGAGGCTGGGACCGGAGCCGAGGCTGAGGCTGAGGCTGGAACTGGAGCCGAGGCTGAAGCTGGAACCGGAGCCGGGGCTGAGGCTGGAACCAGAGCTGCGGGCGAGGCGAGAACCAGAGGCGCAGTTGAGGCCGGAGCCGGAGCCGTGGGCGACACCAGAACTGGCGCTGAGGTGGAGGTGGGGACTGGCGCTGAGGCTAGCGTGGAGGCCGGAGACTGGGCCTGCTGGGTCCCTGTAGCCTGTTTTTTGGCAAATCTTGGAGGAAGCTTAGAAGTCTGACTCCTTCCTTTTTCATTTGCATTCTTTTTGCTCCAGACCTTAAACAAATTGGTGGAAACCATTCTGTCAATAATACAGCTGAAAGCCACAGTTCAAGCGTGCACTCCTAACAAAACTACGGAGCACTAACTTAGCACTTTGACTTCTCCAAATAGGTACGCAGAGAGCAAGGATGTCAAGGTTACAAATGGCAGTTTAAACTACAAATATGCTATGCTAAGAAAGTTTGCAGGAAATTTATTTGGCAGCAAAATCTGACCTGAGCTGACAAAAGATTACTTATTATCTTCATTCAACTTGTATGTCTGTCACAAAAACACTAATTTTGGAGCCTCAGTGGCTCTAGAGGATACAATGCACTACTTTTACCATCAATCATTCAACCAACCAACCAACCAACCAACCAACCTCTGGAACTGTCTGGCTTCAAGGATTATGGGTTCAATTAAACTCAATAGTCTATCTTGATTCATCTTGTGTGTTTAAATGAACTAATTCAGATGGCAAGAGGAACTTTTCTAGGCTAAGAATCTGTTATCTATTGGATCGTGTATTGGTGTTGATTTAGAAAATAAAATGAACTCTGTCATGAGGCAAAGAACAGGACCAGTAAGTACTAACCAACACATAAATGTACTGCTGAACTAAAGACGGTCTGCTCTAAGGTCAATGGCAAGCTATGACAGTCAACTGTGTTTTGTTAAAATATATCTAAATTCAGGCTAAAACAGTTGAAAGTTGTGAAGATGACATCACTTTCAACACTGGAATAATAAAATACAGACTTAACTTACTACTAGATAGAAACCTCGATTTGCGTACAAACTTTGCCTAAGAATCTAAAGACCCAGTGACAAACTGAATGGAGCTGCAAACCTGGATGACTTGCTCTTCCTTCTTCCGGCGTTCCTCATCCTGCAAGCGTTTCTGTTGTTTTTTGGAAACCACCTCGGTAAAGCCATCATCATTCAAATTTGACTGGGGGTCTTCAACTACTGTGACTTCGGGATGATCATCAATTATAACAACACCTTGCATGGGTGAAAAAAGATTTAACATCTACCTTGTTTCAAAAGAAAGAAATGGCTATCCAGCAGTAAAAAGAAAAAGAGGAAAAGCCAGAGATCTAGTTCTTATAATGTGTAGTATAATCTATTTCCCACTCTGTAAGATGACTATGTGTTAGTAAGGTTTGAGCAGATTTTATAGGTTTATAAAAAATTTTATAAACAAGGTTAAAAATAAGTCTTAAGTGTGCTTTGAATAATATACATTTTTGTTTTACTTCACAAGCAAAATAAAGGATAATGCCTTAACAATCAAAATTATTCGGTGCCTTACCCTCTACCTTTTGACCTTGATCTGCAGAGTGGTTTAAAAATCACAGTACTTTACTTTGTGTGCATTTCACCACTCTAAGAGGTAGATAAACTGCTACTGTTTTCCTTTGTCAAAGGACAAAAGGATCCCTGAGCAGCTGATGTGTCAACGGTGCGGTGATGAGCATCGCTCAGCTCATGACTCTTGCCTCTATTTTGCATAGACCCTAATCTACAGTGTGTAGTTGTTAAAAATAGATTAATGTGCAAGTTCCAAGTGAATGTAAAGCAACAGAGATGTAAAAGCATCAAAATCACCCAGCTGCTAAATAATCTGACGTATACTTCTAGAGAGTATAAGAAATCTAAGTCCATTAAATAATATTTAAAAGAAATATCAGGCCGGGCGTGGTGGCGCACGCTTGTAATCCCAGTACTTGGGAGGCGGAGACCAGAGGATCTGGGTTTGCAGCCAGCCTCAGCTACTTAGTGAGGCCCTCCGCAACTTCGTGAGACCCGGTTTCAAAATAAAGGATAAAAAATAGGGCTGGGGGTGTAGCTTGGAGGTAGAACACCCCTGGGTTCAATCCCTAGTACCAAAAAAAAAAAAAAAAAAGAAATATCAAATCAGTTCAGATTGTGTGATTTTACTTACAGACATAAGACCAGGAAGGAGTTCACAGGCAATCTACAAATAATTCTTTTTTAATAGTTAAAAATTTAATTTATGTAGACTGAGAAGGAAAACAAAAAATGAATATAAAAACTGGCTTTACTCTTTAGAAAATTATGTTACACTTTTTCTAATAAAAACTTGATTTCACAAGAAAAGAACCCAACTGATTCTATCAAAGACACGTTGACTTGTCTTTCCGATCCCTGAAGAAATGAGTAAGGCGGAGCGTACTCTCACCTCAACCAAAGGTCTTGGTCGCACTAGGCACACACTGACTACTTCAGACTGGTGAAGGAACAGAGCGGCTCTTGGTTCATCTCGGGTTCTCACTTACAGTGGTCCCTCCTTACTTGCAGTTTTATTCTCTAGTGTCTCACTTACAGTGATCCCCCCTTACTTGCAGTTTTACTCTCTAGTGCTTCACTTACAGTGGTCCCCCCCTTACTTGCAGTTTTATTCTCTAGTGTCTCACTTACAGTGGTCCCCCCTTACTTGCAGTTTTACTCTCTAGTGCTTCACTTACAGTGGTCCCCCCCTTACTTGCAGTTTTACTCTCTAGTGTTTCACTTACAGTGGTCTCCCTTACTTGCAGTTTTACTCTCTAGTGTTTCAGTTACCCACAGAACGGAAACTGTGGTCCAAAAATATTAAATGGAGAAGTCAGAAATAAACAATTCTGCAGTTATAAACAGCATGCCATTCTGAATAGTGTGATGAAATCTTGTGCCGTTCTGCCTGGGGATAAGTCACTCCATCATCCAGCGCATCCTCGCTAGCTGCCCATCGGTCCCCTTGGTGGCCGGGCTGAGATCAGCCGTACAGGCCTCGCGGGGCTGTGCTCAAGCTAACTCCGTGTGGAACCTCACTACGTCATCTGCCTCACCTCTCTGTCACTCAGGCACTGTATCATCCCACATCATCACACATAGGCCGAGTGCAGTATAAGAAGATGCTCTGAGAGACTACGTTCACATACCTTTATATAGTCTATTATTATAACTGCTCTATTTTATTATTAGTTATAATTGTTCATCTCTTACTGTGCCTAATGTATAGATTAGCTTATCTGTGGTGTCAGGCATCCGCTGGGGATCTTGGAACACATACCCCACAGGTGAGGGAGACTTACATGGAAGTGTGTGTGGCTCTTACTACATCAACTTCCTTGCCAAAGGGCTTCTTCAGAACCTTTCAGAAAGTTAGTTCGCTCACTACACACTACTTGAGCATACTTTCTGTTGTTTTCAACACCTGTTCTTTTCTTGTAATATTTTAGGCTAGGAGTTATTACTTAACCAGTGTTATTAGGAAAACAATCTAAACATAACTAAAAATTTTAATGAGTTAAAGTGAACAGATGAATTTTTATCATCAATTCAGAAAGACCTATTACCTCTTTATGTCTTAATCCAATAATAAAATACTTTTGAGAAATTTCTGTTCTAAAACTAGTACTACTTTTTTTTTGGTAGCACTGGGGATTGAACCCAGGGGCATTTTGCCTCTGAGCTACACCCCCACCCATTCTATTTTTTATTTTGAAACAGGGTTTCACTAAATTGCTGAGGCTGGTTCCAATACTTCTATGAAAGAAGGAAAACTGGCAAACAAATTTGGAAAGACATATGTGCTGGGTTCTGTGAATTTTATGGTAATCTTTACTTACATTTTTTCAAATGGGGTATTTGGACGGATGCCACTCTCCTCTCTTGTGGACCACAATAGGGTTTCCAATCAAACTCTCTAGGATTTTTCACCTTAAGCACTTAATATTAACATTTAGGCTGGCTGCCCTGCGCACTGTAGAATGTTTAAGAGCATCCCTAGTCTCTACTCACTAGATGTCAGTAGCACCGCACCCCAGCTGTGACAACTTAAAATGTCTCTGGAGATGGCCCCAAATCACCTGGAGGGCAAGTCACTCACAGAGAATCACTGTTCTAAATGATCCAACTGAAAATTCTTAAACATGCAACTAAGATCAGTTTGCTTCTTTTCTATATGAATTCTAAAATGGTAGTCTAGAACAGTAGCTCTCAAATGCTCCCATGCCTTGGAATCACCCGTTAGAACCTATGAAGAACATAGATGCTGTGACCACTCCCAAAAGGCTCTGGCTTAGTAGGTTTGGGAAGGGAAAAATTTGCATTTCTCACAAATTTCCAGGTGATGTTGATGATCTGGAGAGCACTCTTTGAGAATCAATGGTCTAGAAATAATGTCTAAGATCTGGGCCCAATTCAGGGTTGAAGACGTAAAATAACCATTAATTAGATGAAAGAAAAGCCCACCTACACCTCTGAGGCTAGAATACCTAGACTTGGCCTACTTCCCCATTACTACTATCTGGTCTTAAGGAATCTCTCAGTTTCATTCAGTGTCTTCAGCACCAGCTTCATCTGAATGAATGGTAAATAATGCCTTTTTATATGTATAAGTATCTACTCATGGACATTCCTCATCCAGTATTTTCTTACTGCTTGTTATCGTTCACATTTGACACTGGGTAGTCTCAGGGCTTTCCTAAAGCATTTATCTACAGCAACACTGTCTCCCATCCTATTACTTACTCTACTTATCAGATCTTAGAAACCAACTGCACCAAGGTCATAGCTCACTGAGTTTAGCATTTCTTTCCTTTTATTTGTTTTTCAAGAAATAGAACCTAAACAGATATAATTACACATCTTCACTGAGTTTTCTCAGACCTCTTTGGCAAGGTAAGGTGAGTTAATCCATTTTCATTTTTAAAAAGAGCAGTGAAACCTTGTTGGATTATCTTTAACAAAACATTTTATTAAGCATTGAAGACTATGCTAAAGGTTGGTGCTATTTAGGTTAAATCAGTTAGTGTTTCATAATCAGCCCCTCTCTCTACCTTAATGTCTCTTTCCTTCTTTGAGGACTTCTTCATAGTGTCTACTTAAATTTAACAAGTAATGAGTAAAATGAAAAGAGCCCATGACATACTTGCATAATTGTTGAGATCAAACTGCGACAGAGCGTCTACTTTCTCTTTGGGTTTTTTGGGGCCTGGTTTGGTGTCTTCTCTTTTTTTCCCAGCAGTCTCCTTGGCAGTCTTCTGTCCTGTGCCATTAGGTGCTCCTTCCTGGTGGTGTGCAGTGCTGCCATTGACAGGGTCAACACCAGCTGTGCCTGTAGACTGGTCGTCAAATGGTCTACAAAAAAAAAAAAAAAAAAAATTGAGATATTACTACCTTCACATACTCAAACAAAAACTGAGCTTCTCAATAAAGTAGACTAGCTCCCTGAATGTCTTCCCGGCAATTAAATTCTAATTATCCCCAGAAGGCTTTTACTGTGTTCACTTGTCTATCATTATAAATGACCTACTTATCACTGTTTATAGCAGAAAATGTTATCAAGCCCAAAGTATTTACAACTAGATTCCTTTCCAAAGTGGACAGCATAAAATAATAAAAAATTAAAAAAGCATTCTATGTTTACACTAGATAGTTTAAAGTTCAATCAGATTTATACAATGTAAACATATTAAGAAACATCTTTGCTGGGTGTGGTGGCACAGGCCTGTAACCCCAGTACTTGGGAGGCAACTTAAGGAGACCCTGTTTCAAAACAAGAAATCAAAAGGGCTGGAGGTGTAACTCAGTGCTAAAGTGCCCCAGGATTTAATCCATGTATCACAAAAAAACCCACAAAAAACAAAAAACCCCACAAACAGACACCTATAAAAAAAAACCCACCCAAAATCCACCTTTAACATTCAAATAATTCACAAACTAAATGTATCCCTAGTTTTTGTTTCCTAACATAACATTTCTCAGGTATATTATTATTTTTTAATTTCTAGGTGAAAATAGGCCAGGGAAAAGGACTAATTCACTCTTATGCTCACCTATAGTATTACTCAAGATAAAAGCTTGCCATGTCCCTGACATGATCTCAGATACGTGAAGAATGAATGAATTCCTTCTACACCGGACTCTTGTAAAACAGTCAATCATACTCGCTGCTACTCGGCTATCAATTGACGCAGCATAAAAGTCAGATCAAGACTTCCCCTGAATATTATCACTTGAAATTCAAATAGCTCAGTTACACTCAAGAAATTATTCTGTTCAGTACTTGTTATTCTGATCTCTTGGATTTTTGAAAGGCTGTTCACATTATAAGTTAAGCAGGTACTCAGGAAACACAACTGGTCACGTAATTTCCCTGAAACCTTTCAAAATTATCTGGAAAGTAAAAGGATTCTCCCTTACCAATGTGGTAACCTGAAATGCTAAGTATGTCTAACTAAGGAATTCAGATTAATATGATATTGCCCAAGTGAATTCTTATCAGCTTAGGTTGCAAAGCTGGGAATTTGGTTTAAAACTGGAGCACACAATAATGGCTCCTTACTACGAAAGTGTTCTGTTAAGTGCATTACAAAGATCATCCAGGTAATTTTCACACATTCTTATGAATATTTTTACTTTCTTCCCATTTCACTGGGGAAGAAGCAACTAGAAAGAAAGTACCAGAGCCTAGATGTGAACCCAAGCATTCTGAACCTTAATTGCTACTTTATTTTTGTGTGTGTGGTACCTGGGATTGAACCCAGGGGCATTCTACATCTGAGCTACCCCCACAGCCTGATTTTATTCTTTTATTTTGAAACAGGGTCTCGCTAAGTTGCTGAAGGCTGGCCTGGAATCTGCGATCCTGCTGTCTCAGCCTCCCAAGTACTGGGATTATAAGCGTGTGCCACCACGCCTGGCTAATAATTACTACTTTTTAATGCTTCCTAATGCTAAAATCAATACTAATACATTATAATCATTTTAATATTTAAAAGAATAGGCCAAGTTTAGAAAAGAAATCCATTTCCAAGGCATTTATGTTATCGGTGGTTGGGCAGGGTTTTTTTCTGGGCCTCCCTCTAGTTGGATCATCCACTGCAGGTCTGCAACTCCAGGCAGGAGTATAATTTATCCCTAACATTCAACACTGACTCTTGGGAAAGCAGTGCTGAGTGAGTGCATGGCTGCAACGTATCAAGGCTTAATGAGCATCCCTGCACCAGAGGTCTGCAAACAGAAACCAAGAAAGCAGAGCCACTTGTCAAGAAAAAGGCTGAGCTACCAAATGAAGACACTGTGCCCCTCCCTGGGTGGGTAGACTGTTCCAATGCTACAAATTCCTACGAGGATTTTTGGAAAAGGTAACCTCGCGGGCGGAGACTCCTGCGCCAGGCACCTCTCTTCCTCAAGCACCCTTACACTTGTACAATGTAAGGAGAAAAGCTTCTGGCGAGTATAATGTCTTGGTCGTTTATCTAGATGGCTCTTTCATTCTTCAACTAAAAGTTTTGTATCTACAAGTACTCACCCTCTCTTCCCGCTTTTGGATGGTGGGCCACTTCTTCTTTCGTTCCTAGGCCCTGAGAAATTCCTTCCAGGCTTGGGTGGGCCGCCGTTGCTGCGCCGGTTCTGGCGGTCCACCCCGGGCCTCTGGCTGGAAAAGCTCCTCTTGGCCACCTCCCGCTTGGGCGGCAGGGCGTGCTCTCCCGCCTTCACGGCCGGCTGCACACTCACCGCAGTGTTTTTTTTTTCGTCCCTCTCTCTCCTCTCATTGAAGTCACTGCTTTCTGAAGCAGTTTCCCACTCTTCATTGGCCTGATCCGAAGAGTTCTGATTGGATAAGTCTGGTGTCTTATTCCCGGAGACCTCCCCAGCAGGACTGACTGGGTCTTGAGCCGTGTTGTTAACTGTGCCATTGGTGGGCACTGGCGCCTCACTCGTTTTTGAAGCTGCCTCCCTCTCTCTCAGCCGTCTAAATCGGGGGGGCTTGTCTTGTCTGGGTGGTCGGGTAGGACGCTGCCTTCGCGGCCTCTCTCTAGCTGGGTCAAATTTTCGCTCAAATTTTGGAGGGCGTTTATCTGCTGGCACAGGAATAAACTGCTCGTGTCTCCTCGGGGGCTCTCCATCCTCTGGTTTGGGGGCTTCCGCCTGCCTTGGGCTCCACTGATTGTCCCGATACGGGGGTCGTCGTAAGGTGGAGGGCCGGGCCGGCCGGCCCCCAGGATCCCGCCCGCCTCGTCGGAAAGTCCCGCCTCGGCCGCGCCTCGTGGGCTCGCCTTTCGGAAGGAAGCCTGGCTTTGATTTATCATCATCCCTGAAGTAAGGCTTTTCTAGCGGCCTGTTATCCACCCTGACGTGATTTTCAGGCTTGAAGGCCGGAGCCTGGGGCTTGGTGGTCTTTTTGTTTTCAGACCGCTCCTCTCTCTTGGGGAGCCTGCCTTTGCTGGAGCTCTCCTTGTCACTTGCACTTTCATGGACTTCGCTGTCTGTGTCAGTCTCCGAGCCCCGCTGTCGTCTTCTTTTGGGGACAACTTCGAAATCAGAACTCTCGCTTCGCGTCTCGCTTTCTTCCCGCTGTCTGAGAGGGCCCGCGGGCATGGGCTCCGTCCGGGGCTTGGTGTCTCTGTACTGAGGATAATCGCGCGCGTGCCCTCTGCCGCCCCTGCCTCGCCCCCCATACGAGCCTCGATAGCTTCGGCCTCTGGAGTAGTACTCGCCACGGCCGCGGCCTCGGTAGCCTTGGTCTGGAAACCAGTCTCGCTCTCGCGCGTCCTTCCAGTAGGTCCTGGTGGGCAAGGTCGATTCTTTTCGAACTGCGGGTCGTGACTCTGGTCGCGGTCGCTCTACAGCGACATCTCTGCTGACGACTTTCTCAGGCGGCTTTTCTTCTTTGACTGTTGGTGCTGGAGCAGTCTGCTGGTTGACTGTTTTAACTGCAGGCTCGACCTGAGCACTGCTCACGGCTTCCAGAGGCTTCTCAGGGTCCTGACAGGGCTTCTGAGGCACAGTTGCGGTCTCTGGGGAAGGAGCTTTCTCTGGTTCTGGGGGCGCGGGGGCCGGCGCTGGCTGCGGCTGTATCGGCGCTGGAGGCAGTGGCGGCGGTGGAGGAGTAAGATCTTTCTTTTCTGTCTTCTCAGGTTTGACAACTTTCTCAGTGACCTTTTCGACCTTTTCTCCCTCTTTCTCCTTCCTTTGCTCCCGCTCCTCTTTCATGTCCCGGAGCACGGGCTTCTTAATGGGCCCCGACCTTCTCACGGGTCTGTCGCTCCCTTCGTCCCTTCTGCTGGCGCTCGGCCGGGGGCCCCAGCGCGTTTCCGACTTGGACTTATACACCTTCTCGGACTTCGCTCCTTCGCAAGGCCGAAGGAAGCCGTCCTTCCTCGGCTTCTCCTCCGGCCTCTCCGCGGGTTCTTTTGGCTCGATGCATCTGCTGGTTGCTTTAGGAACGCTCATGCATGGCTCAGCTCTCTGCTCCTCTGGCTTCTGAGCGTGGTTAGACCCATGGGAGACACTTCTTTTCCGGGCTGGGTGACTTTCAAGAGCTGAGATCCGCTCTTCTGGAGGAGCGGGTAAGGCCTTTTGGTCAGGTACTTCAAAACAAGCGGGCTGAGGATTCGTCTCAGTGTGATGAGGCCTAATGTCTTCCACAGATCTACTTAAAAACTTTTGCACTTCCGCCTCACTCGATTCTCTGACAAAGTCAGCTTTGGGGTGAGGCTCCGCCTGACCATGCTCTACAGGGTACGTGGCAGCAACCTGCTCCTGGTCCACAGCAGTGTCGGGCCTGTGAGGACGAGAATGCAAGGTGTAACCACGGTCAACCTGAATCCTAAAGAGCATCTTTCTCTCTCTCTAAAAAGGTTTAGTCCATCACTATTCACAACAGCCAAGGGGATATAGCAGAAATGTCTAAGCCCAGCTAAATGGATAATGTGGTAAATGCATACAACAGAATACTATTCAGAGATAAAAAAAAAAAGAGGAAACACTGGCATAAACTACAGTGGATAAACCTTTGAGCCAGTCAGGACAAGCATCCCAGGATTCCACTTGTAGGAGCTATCTAAAGTAATCAAACTCCTCAAAGCACAAAGAAAGTAGCGCCGGGGCTGAGGGTAGGGGGAAGTGGGGTGATGCTGTTTCAATGGTATAAAGTTTCGGTCACGCAACAGACTAATTTCTCCAGCTCTGTTGCACAACACTGTGCTTATAGGTAACATTCCCAGTCCTTTTTATTTGAGACAGGGTCTCACTAAGTTGCTGAGGCTGGCATTACAGGTGTGTGTCACAACACCTGGCTAATACTGTATTGTACACTTAAAATTTTAAGAAGGTCGACCTAAAGTTATGTAGGGCTTTTAAGCCACAATTAAAAATCAAGGAAAAAAATGTTTCAACCACACTGATGTGGACTTCTAACGCATTAAAATGAAAAGTTTCCATCTAGGATGAAACAATATACTACTGTATCTGTCAGTTAATTACAAATAATTATAAAAATATGCCCATATAAGAACAAAAGTTCTAATGACATTGCTACAGACTGTTCAAGGCCCCTACCAACTGCCTGCCATTTCAAGGGAAGCTTGTAAACAGCATTTCTCCTTAGCTAGGCCTTAAAAATTTGCCCTAAGATATTGGTAATCAAATGTCTACCCTTTCTCACTACTAGAAGAATGACCTCAACACTTTAGCCAGACTACATAAGCATGGTTCCAGCATCTAATTCAGTGCACAGAACTAATTTATACAATGCCCTAATCTACACAGAAATACCAGAAAAAGAAAATGTGTCCAAAGATGAAATGAAACACGCCGAAAAAGAAAACGAGCTTTTGGGCTCAGTCCAAGGTCAGAACGGTCTTCAAGGACACTCTACTCAACAGTTTTCTCTCTACCATACGTTCTGCAAGATCTGTGAATGTAGCAGTGTAATTAATTACCTGACATCCTCAGGCTCTTCGGCAGCCTTGGGGGCAGCAGCCGGCTGCAGCTCGGCGTGGGGATAGGGATCCGACCCCCACATCACGCGAGGCTCCGACAGGGGAACGGCGTGGTCTCGCGCAGACCGCGCGATGTGCTCAAACGACTCAGAACTGGTCGCAGACCCTTCCATCTGGTCTCTTCTCATTAATGGCTTAGGAGGAATCATTCCTATAACAGGTTCAGAAAAGAAGAAACCAGAATTATGAAAAGTAAAAGAAACAGTCACAATAAAGATATTAACAACCATGTGGAATTCTCTATACTTAATTATTTTTCTTAGAACTTTAACTAGACAAAAAAATCGATGGAAATTACATAAATGTTATTCTGTGTATAAGATTTTATTACTGCTTTTAAAAGAGATTTCATTAGAAAGCAATACAAACAAAATCACAATAGCAGCCTATTTTACTTTAAACTAAAAGTGGTAGATATATTACACCTATAAAAAACAGACACCTAACACTGAATCTCTAAAGCATATTAATACAAACACCATGAGGATTATACCAACAGAGCCGGGCGTGGTGGCGTACACTTGTAATCCCAGTACTTTGGGAGGCAGAGACTGGAGGATCCCGGTTCACGGCCAGCCTCAGCTCTAGCTCTCTCTCTCCTCTCTCCCTCTCTCTCTCTCTCTCCTCTCTCCACCTAGTGAGGCCCTCTGCAACTTTGTGAGCCCCGGTTTCAAAATAAAGTATAAAAAAATAG
>PVJS01033645.1:5856-22155 GCA_004027185.1 Glis glis
CAAGCCCTGCCTCCAACATGGCTGCCACGCCCCCAGCAACCGCTCCTTAGCAACCAAGCCCCGCCCCCAACATGGCTGCCACGCCCCCAGCCATCGCTCCTTAGCAACAAAGCCCCACCTCCAACATGGCTGCCACACCCCTAGCAACCGCTCCTTAGCAACCAAGCAAGAGAGCGAGGCGGCCATCAAGCAAGGGGATTGACAGACACGAGCACAGTCCCCGAGGCCACAGCCCAGGGACCCGCCTGCTCCAGACACACCCCACCTGCCCAGGTCACACCCAGCACATCCACCACCATGGACTCCATCCCCTGATGAGACGACGACCACCATGACTCAGTGACGTCCACCACCATGGACTCCATCCACTGATGAGACGACGACCACCATGACTCAGTGACATCCACTCTGAACATGAATCCATGAGCTCTTCAGGGCACAGTCTACATCTAACGATAACAATGGGTATATGAATAAAACGACAGACAAGAAAGTTCATACTTAGAAAAGCATCAGGTCTCGAAGGGCAGACTTGTGCCCCCAACATCAGCAGCTGTTTGTGGCCTATTCCTATCCGTGCACACTTTGTTCTGTGTTGGGCAAAGGGGAGTCATTGAGCTCAGAGACCCGAGGATGTCTTCATCCCGGCGGTGAAATGAATGCAGGTTGGATCATAAAACACAACGTCAAAATTAACTTTTTAGTCAACACGGAGAAGAGCACTTCCCGAAAACGCTCGCCCTGAGTGTTATGTTGTGAAATCAGATTGTATAATCAGGGTCTAAGAAGCACTTTTTCTTCTTTTGTAATGAAAATGCAAATTTTCCTTTGAATATGTGCACGCGCTCTTATGCTAAAGATTTGGGCAAATATCGGTGCTTAAAGATTTCTCCAACACGAGACAAGCTCAGAAGCCTGATCCCAGTGTCGGTTTAAGGTAATTGGAACAAAACAAGTGAGGCGGAGCTTAATACTGCTTTATAGCTTTATATCCTCAGGCACTACTGAATTTTGTAGAGTGTAGTCAGGCTATTTACTGAGCAAACAACACGATGAGATGCTAAAAAAAAGTCCTAGAATAAAACTTGCGGTGCATAAGCCTGTCAGTTCTTTTCCTAAATGTCTCTTATTTGTGTAGGATTATTTCCTCTCTTCTTATTTTTGTCATGTTAAGAATTAATAACATGGAGTCAGGCGTGGTGGCACATGCCTGGCATCACAGTACTTGGGAAATGAAGACAGGGGGATTGTGGATTTGAGGCCAGCCTCAGCAACATAGCAAAGAGACCCTCGGCAACCTAGTGAGACCCGGTTTACAAATAAAAAATAATATAGAGCTAGGGGTGTAGGTTGCAGGTGGAATGCCCCTGGGTTCAATCCCCAGCAAATTAAAACTGTAGGCATGAAAAGAGAGAGAGAGAGGTGAAGATTAAAAAAAAAGTGATATTATTGGGCTGGGATGCAGCCCAGTGGTAGAGCATCTACTTAGCAACTGTGGGGCCCTGGGTTCAATTCCTAGTACCACAAAACGGAAAAAGGAGGAGGAGGAAAAGGAAAAAGAGGAAGAGGAGGAGGAGGAGGAAAAGAAGAAGAAGAAGACGAAGACGAAGACGAAGACGAAGATGAAGACGAAGAAGAAGAAGAAGAAGAAGAAGAAGAAGAAGAAGAAATTTTTCCATCAAATACATGGTGAAAATCTTTACCTAAATTTGTTAGTTTTATTTCTGATGACTATCAATTTAAGGATGGGTATGAAAGGCACTTTTTTCTTTAGATTACAGTGAATCAATCACTCTTAAATGATTTAATATAATAAAATGTGCAGCCAAGCATTGTCTGCATGGACATTGGATCCCTTTGTATCTCACTATGATGTGTAATTATGATGCACCAATAAATGTTAAAAAAATATCCGGGGTGCTTGCATTTGTGATAATATGCTTGAATTTGTGATATATATGCTTGAATTTGTGAATATATATGCTTGAATTTGTGATATATATTAATAATTATGTAGATTATGATATATGTAAGATGATTTATGTGCCACATGATATATATATATGAATATATATATATGAATATATATATATGAATACATATATGAATATATATATGAATATATATATGAATATATATATGAATATATATATATATGAATATATATATGAATATATATATGAATATATATATGAATATATATATATGAATATATATATGAATATATATATATATATGAATATTTATGTGCAATATGTGTGTTGGTATATATATGAATAGTTGTGTTCTTATTTTTAATGATATTAATGATCAATTTTAATTTTAAGGCTAATTTTAATTTTAAGGGTTTAAGGGTTATCTATGTTTGAGCAGATCATTAAACTTTATGAGTCTTTTTTCCTTTACGTACATTTTAGGAGGAATCCAATGTACTGGTGAATTGCCACCCTTGTTTCTGAGTTAACTCAAGGATAAAATTGGGTCGCATTTTATTACCAGATCAATGGACGTGCGTGTGATTCTATGTTTCAGTTAGTATTCTCAGTGCCCTGACCTAAAAACAACCTGATCATCGCACACCTTAAAGAAAGGAAGATTGAAGCCGGGCATGGTGGCGCACACTTGTAATCCCAGTACTTTGGGAGGTGGAGACCGGAGGATCCAGGTTCGCGGCCAGTCTCAGCTCTCTCTCTCTCTCTCTCTCTCTCTCCTTAGTGAGGCCCTCCGCAACCTCGTGAGACCCGGTTTCAAAAATAAAGTATAAAAAAATAGGGCCAGGGGTGTAGCGCGGAGGTAGAACGCCCCTGGGTTCCATCCCAGGTACCGCAAAAAAAAAAGGAAGATTTATTTGCTCACAGTTTTGGAGATTTCAGGGATTCAGTCCATGACGGGACAGGTTACATCTGTGGAGCTCAGAGCATGGCAGCACAAGGCAGAGAGAGGGAGCGAGCACATGGGCTCTGCTCCCATATCACAGAGGCCAGAAAACAAAATAGAAAACAAGCAAGAGGATTCAAAGACACAAGTACAGTCCCCAAGGCCACAGCCCCAGGGTTCTTACAGTTACTATTCTTACAGCTATAAGCTAAAAGATCAACCATGCAACTTAGAGGAAAGAAGACTGATTTTCTTAGGGTTTGGGGTTCAGTCCATGTGAGGCCAAGGATCCTGGATCTCAGGACATGGAGGCAGGATGCAAGAGAGGGAGGATGAGGGAGAGCACATGGCTGTGCTCCTCACATCATGGAGGCTGGAAGCAAGAGAGTGAGCAGGGAAGGAGGAACCATTTATATATATAATCCCCAAAGCTGCACCCCCAGGGACCCACTTCCTCCATCCACAGCCTACTGGCCTGAGTCACCACCCAGTCTATCCATTACAATGGGATCACAGACCTCATGACTCAATTACATCAACCCTGAATAGTAATAAATGAGCTCTTGAGGGGACATTTACTATCTAACTATATATTCTGTCCCTGGACCCTGAAGAGCTCACACCCAGCTCAGAATGCAAAATGCATGTAATCCTCTTCAAGAGTTCCCACAGAGCTGGGCGTGGTGGTGCACGCTTGTAATCCCAGGACTTTGGGAGGCGGAGACTGGAGGATCTGGGTTCACGGCCAGCCTCAGCTCTCTCTCTCTCTCTCTCTCTCTCTCTCTCTCTATCTCCCTCTCTCTCTACCTAGTGAGGCTCTCCGCAACTTCGTGAGACCCGGTTTCAAAATAAAGTATAAAAAAATAGGGCCAGGGGTGTAGCGCGGAGGTAGAACGCCCCTGGGTTCAATCCCCAGTACCGCAAGAAAAGAGTTCCCACAGGCTTAACAGTTCCAGCATCACTGACAGGTCCCAAAGTCCAACGTCTCCTCTGAGACTCAAGGTGAACTCTAGTGAGCCCCTTTAAAAGACAAGGAAGATCAAAATAGAAAGGAAGTTACATGCATCCAATATACAATGTCAAGGTATAAACATTTGTATTCCCAAAGGGAAGAATGGGGCCAGAGAAAGAAGGGATGGTGCCAAAACTATGACAAAATCCAGCAGGGCAAGCATTTGATCTTGTTGCTCCATTTCTGGCATCCAAGGTACATGGTGGTGAGATGTGATCTCCAAGGGGCCTTGGCAGCCCTATCCCTGTGACCTGGGGCACATGGTGGTGAGATGTGATCTCCAAGGGGCAATGGTGGTGAGACGTGATCTCCAAGGGGCCTTGGCAGCCCCGTCCTTGTGACCTGGGGCATGTGGTGGTGAGATGTGATCTCCAAGGGGCCTTGCAGCCCCGTCCCTGTGGCCTGGGGCATATGGTGGTGAGATGTGATCTCCAAGGGGCCTTGGCAGCTCTGTCCCTGCATCCTGGGGCACACAGTGGTGATATGTGATCTCCAAGGGGCCTTAGCAGCCCTGTCCCTTCGTCCTGGGGCACATGGTGGTGAGATGTGATCTCCAAGGGGCCTTGGCAGCCCTGTCCCTGTGACCTGGGGCACGTAGTGGTGAGATGTGATCTCCAAGGGGCCATGGTGGTGAGAAGTGATCTCCAAGGGGCCTTGGCAGCCCCACCCCTGCGGCCTGGGGCACATGATGGTAAGATTTGATCTCCAAGGGGCCTTGGAAGCTCTACCCCTGCAGCCTGGGGCACATAGTGGTCAGATGTGATCTCCAAGGGGCCTTGGCAGCCCCATCCCTGTGGCCTGGGGCACACGGGGGTGAGATGTGATCTCCAAGGGGCCTTGGCAGCCTTGTCCCTGTGACCTGGGGCATGTGGTGGTGAGATGTGATCTCCAAGGGGCCTTGGCAGCCCCGTCCCTTTGACCTGGAGCACATGGTGGTGAGACGTGATCTCCAAGGGGCCTTAGCAGCCCCGTCCCTTCGTCCTGGGGCACATGGTGGTGAGATATTATCTCCAAGGGGCCTTGGCAGCCCTGTCCCTGTGACCTGGAGCACGTGGTGGTGAGAAGTGATCTCCAAGGGGCCTTGGCAGCTCCGTCCCTGTGGCCTGGCTGATTGCAATGGGTGGTTTACTGCCTCTTCTACATAGATGTATTAAACTTTCTGGAATTTCTAGAATGCAGTCCAAGCAGTGACACATCTATTGCAAATTTGTGTCAGGAGATTGGTGTTTGAGTTTGTAATACCTGAAGTTGTAAATATGCATTGCCACATGTGACAGAAAGCAGGCATGCACTTTAGAATATTTGGAAAAAGCGGCCGGGCGTGGTGGCGCACGCTTGTAATCCCAGTACTTTGGGAGGCGGAGACCGGAGGATCCGGGTTCGCGGCCAGCCTCAGCTCTCGCTCTCTCTCCCTCTCTCTCTCTCTCTCTCTCTCTCTCCCTGTCTCTCTTTCTCTACTTAGTGAGGCCCTCCGCAACTTTGTGAGACCCGGTTTCAAAATAAAGTATAAAAAGCAGGGCGTGGTGGCGCATGCTTGTAATCCCAGTACTTTCGGAGGTGGAGACCGGAGGATCCGGGTTCGTGGCCAGCCTAGGCTCGCGCTCTTTCTCTCTCTCTCTCTCTCTCTTTCTCTCTCTACTTAGTGAGGCCCTGCGCAACCTCGTGAGACCCAGTTTCAAAATAAAGTATAGAAAATAGGGCCGGGGGTGTAGCGGGGAGGTAGAACGCCCCTGGCTTCAATCCTTGGTACTGCAAAAAAAAGTATAAAAAATAGGGCCAGGGTTGTAGCGAGGAGGTAGAACGCCCCTGGGTTCAATCCCCAGTACCGCAAAAAAAAAAAAGAATATTTGGAAAAAACGACTATGTACGTAGCCAGCCATCCAGGCCCAGACAGACGATCCTTATTAATAAGACGTGATGAACTTGGACACCAAATTATTGTTTTCCTTGCATGACCTGGTGACTGGGACTTGAAATCATTTCACCAGGGCAGTTCAAAGACTCTCTTCCATTTTGCTTTCATCTCTTCAAGAGACAAGTTTCCAAGGGATGCCGCTGATCAATAATCTCAGGTGACTCTTTCTAGAAAATTCCATTTCCCAGTTCCTGCATTTGTGGGTTTTCTGAAGGAAATCCCAGAACAAAGAACCAAGAGAAAAATAGTAAGTCTCATTCCACTGATTGATGGCCGTGGCACCAAGAATCATTTTTCTCTTGCATAGATGTGTTCAAGCTGTGGATAGGAGACGGCGTTTGAGCAAAGAGGAATTTCTGGAACGCCTATTGGTATTCTGATTGGAGGTATAAATACTACACAATATCTGGTGATAAATATTCAGGATGAGCGCCGGATATTTACATTTCTAGCTTGACCTTCTCGTTGGCCTTCGAAAGTCAGAATTTTGCTTTTTTTTTCCAGTGCCTGGGGGTGGAAGGAAGTGTAAAACGACATTGATTGATCTGTCCCAGCCATGCATGAGCCCTGGGGGAAAATCTGTTTCTTGAAGAAAAGCGATTGATTCATGGTCCTTCTGGACCAGAGTGCCAGTGCCCGGAAGGCACCCATTCTCCTGCCTTCTGTTTACTTTCTTGAGCCTTGTACCATATTTATGAAAAAGACAAACGAAAGAGAAACAACACACTGTATTTTTTTGGGGGGTAAGGAGGGTGATCTACATTTTAATTTTACATCATTTTGATGGATTAAGGGATCTAAGAGATGAATTTTTCCACCAGGTTTGGGACTTAATTCCTTCCTTTTTCTTTTCTTTCTTTTTTTGTGTGTGTGTGGTATTGTGGATTGAACCCAGGAGTGTTCCATTTCTATTTAATTCAAAGAGCCTCATAGAGTATGATTTATTCAATCTTACCTGATATTTGTTTTCTTCTTTAAATTCTAAATTTGCACTGCTTTTGAGACTCTACTATTTTCCATTTTAAGTTGTGCATACTTAATTTCAGGGAGGTGTTTTTTGTCACGTTTTGTATTTTCTTTTCTTTTCTTTTTTTTATAGGTGGTACTGGGGATTGAACCCAGGGGCGTTCCACCTCTGAGCTACACACCCAGCACTATTTTCTTTTCTTTCTTTCTGCTTTTTTTTTTTTTTTTGCAGTACTCAGGTTTAAACCCAGGGACATTCTACCTCTGAGCTACACCCCCAGCCCTATTTTTTATTCTTTATTTTGAAAAAGGGTTTCACTAAGTGGCTAAGGGTCTCTACCAAGTGGCTGAGGCTGGCCATGAACCCTGATCCTCCTGTCTCAGCCTCCCAAGTCCTGGGATGACAAGCGTGCGCCACCATGCCCAGCTTAGTTTCTATTTTTTGACACAGTGTCTCACTAAGTTGCTGAGGGTCTCCTTAAATTGCTGACTGACCTCGAACCTGAGATCCTCCTGTCTCAGATTCTCAAGTCCTGGGATGACAGGTGTGCACCTCCATGCCTGACTGACTTCTTGCCTTTTTAATCTTCTTCTTTTCTTCCTCCTCCTACTCCTCCTCTTCTTCTTCTTCTTCTTTCTTTTCTTTTCTTCTTCTTCTTTTTCTTTCTTCTTCTTAATCTTCTTTCTTTTCTTTTCTTCTTCTTTCTTCTTCTTCTTCTTCTTCTTCTTCTTCTTCTTCTTCTTTCTTCTTCTTCTTCTTCTTTTCTTTTCTTTTCTTCTTCCTTCTTCTTCTTCTTCTTCTTCTTCTTCTTCTTCTTCTTTCTTCTTCTTCTTCTTCTTTCTTCTTCTTTTTCTTCCTTCTTCTTTCTTCTTCTCCTTCTTCTTCTTCTTCTCCTTCTTCTTCTTCTTCTTCTTCTCCTTCTCCTTCTCCTTCTTCTTCTTCTTCTTCTTCTTCTTCTTCTTCTTCCTCCTCCTCCTCCTCCTCCTCCTCCTCCTCCTCCTCCTCTTCATCTTCTTCTTTTTCTCCTTCTTTAGTTTATTGATGATATTACGGTGGTTGTTTTGAGCAAGAGTTGACAAGTTCCTGTGCCAACCTACCTTGGATGTACAAAGGGATTGAAATGTCTAAAACCTGTAACAACCAAGTTTGTTTGAGGGTCTTACCGTGTTGAAATTTAAGCCCTCCACCAAACGCTGCGTATACCCATGGGTGTCTCTACCACTCTTTATGATGGTGATCTATGATTATATTGATATATGATTATATTATGATGCTATATGATTATATATATATATATATATATATATATATATTTTTTGCGGTACTGGGGATTGAACCCAGGGGTGTTCTACCTCCGCGCTACACCCCCGGCCCTATTTTTTATACTTTATTTTGAAACCGGGTCTCACGAAGTTGCGGAGGGCCTCACTAAGTAGAGAGAGAGAGAGAGAGAGAGAGGGAGAGCTGAGGCTGGCCGCGAACCCGGATCCTCCGGTCTCCACCTCCCAAAGTACTGGGATTACAAGCGTGCGCCACCACGCCCGGCTTTTCTCCATATTTTCGATATGCCTCGTGCGGGCAGTGATGCTGTGTGAATTAAAACAAACGATGCTGTTATGATAGATACGTTTTTATATGTGTCACAAAAATATATTCTGAATTATTGATTACAGGGTAGAACCCAAAATAGGATTTAACACACACACACGCACACGTATACACACACACACAACCCTTGAACAACCTATTTAAAAGCTCATTATAGTTCCAAAAAATCTTGCTTTAGTTCTTTTCTTAAATCTATATGTTTTGCTTTAAGATGGAAAATGAGAAGGGGCTGAAGCCTGAGGCTTTCTCTACAAAGTAATGATTTCTAAAGGGAAAAACGTCAACGGGCTTTCGTCGACACGGTTAGAAGACCATGCGCATGCTTTCTTCCTGGACATGTTTATTAAATAACAGAAAAGAAAAATGGATTTATTGGAACAGTAGAAATAAGACCCAGATTTTTACAAAACATCTTGTTGGTAGCAATTTTCTGGAATTGTGAGAATAGGTAAAAAAGCTTCCCTTTTTTCACCCCCCAGGAAACATCATAATGTATCTAGAGAAATAAAGTTATTCTCTGTTTATCTGGAAATCCATAAATTGCATGTGATCAAGGAATCGGTGCCTCCCGACTTGCCGGACGTATTTTTTGGGTGGGTACGACACACAAGGAAGGAATTTTATGCTTTTGAGAATTTGGTATGTGATCATCTCTCAACAATGATGAGGGTTTTCGGAGTAGCCTAGACTAGATCTGAAGAAACGACTTACCCTGTTATTTACCTTATCTCTTTTTTTTATTTTATTTTTATTTATTTATTTGTGTTTTGGATTTTTTTTTATATTGAGGAATGAATCCAGGGGCATTCTAGCTTGAGCGACACCTCCAGCCCTATTTTATTTATTTATTTATTTATCTATTTATTTATTCTTTCATTTATTTATCTATTTGTCTATTTATGTATTTATCTATTTATTTATGTATTTATCTATTGATTGATTGGTTGATTATTTGAAACAGGGTCACACTGAGTGGCTGAGGGTCTCTTTGCTAAGTTGCTGAGGCTGGTTTCCAATCTGCCATCCTCCTGTCTCAGACTCCCAAGGACTGGGAATTGATAGGTATGCACCATCATGCCTGGCTGATAATTGGATGCTTAAAGAAATAATAAAAAACTCTGAGTTGTGCAAATTCTAATGCATGTAAGACCGGTATAACAAATACCTAAAGACTAAGAGAAATCTCATTATAGTGCGCTACATTTGCATATGGTACCTAAGTGCTCCGATAACGCTTCAAGAAGGTACGTTTAAATTCAGCCATATAAATAGTCACATTCGGTGCACACGATGTAGACATTTCCATAAAAAGGTATTGCCATTTTCAATAAAAAAGACAATTTTATATAACTGAAACTACAGAAACTCGCATTAAAACAAAGGCATAAATAAACTTTAAAAAATATTTTCAGAACTCTAGTCGAAAATCGAGCATGCTGCCAAGCCTGAGGTTGGAGTCCAGCTTCTGTAACTGTGAGAAAATCCATCTCTATTGGTTCAGCCGCCCAGTCAATAGTAATTGATTACGACAGCCACAACCTATTAAGACGTTTGCTATATTTCATAGAATTTTTTGTAAAAAAAATACACACACACAACTATTCTAGTGTTATGAATCACTTCTGGTGTCTTTTATTGCATTGCATAAATCCAAATTTCCATCTGTTATCATCTTCACGCTGCTTAAAGAACTTTCTTTCACATTTATTACAGTCCTCATTCGCAGGCGATTGCTTTTCCAGTTAGGTGTCTTCAGAAGTCGCTCTCTGTATTTCCTTTTTAACGATTATTTTCTCTTTGCTTACAATTTCGGAATGACTGGTATTTCCTTTCAGTTCCTTAAAATTCCCAAACTCGGTGTCCAACAACAGGGGAATGGATTAAAAACTGGTATTTCCTTTCAGTTCTTTAAAATTCCCAAACTCGGTGTCCAACGACAGGGGAATGGATTAAAAAAGAGATGTGGTATAGGCGCACAATGGAACATTACTCGGCCATGAAAAAGAACCAGATGATGTCATTCACAGGAACATGGATGGAGCTAGAGACTATGGTGCTAAGTGAGATGAGCCAGGATCAGAAAATTCAGGGCTGTCTATGTTTCCTTTCCTGTGTGGAAGCCAGAGAGAAAATAGGAAAAATAAGGGACTTTGGATCAACAAGGAGAGAGAGCAGGAGGACAGGGGAAGGGGGTTGGGGAAGGAGGCGGGGAGGATGGAGGAAGGACATGGTTCAAATCCCGCTGCGTCCATATCTATGAAGGTCTCAGCACCAAGCTCACGAACACGTGTGGAGAGCAGGTGGGAAGCAGAGGGAAACGCGCTGGGTGCTGTGCGCACAGTTGTTCCTGTCATGCTGAAGCTCACGCTGATGGATGATTACAATGCACCAGTAAAAGTATATTTGAAAAAGTGTTGTATTTCCTTCTAAAGATTCTAACAAAGACTTTCTTCCTGCGTGGAATAAAAATTGTTAATTGAATAGCTGGGCGTGGTGGCGTACGCTTGTCATCCTAGTACTTGGGAGGCTGAGACAGGAGGATCGCAGGTTCAAGACCAGCCTCAGCTACTTAGTGAAGAGACCCTCAGCCACTTAGTGAGACCCTGCTTCCAAATAAAAGAATAAAAACTAGGGCTGGGGGTGGAGCTCGGAGGTCGAATGCCCCTGGGTTCAATCCCCAG
Organism: Glis glis; assembly: GCA_004027185.1. Taxonomy (NCBI): domain Eukaryota; kingdom Metazoa; phylum Chordata; class Mammalia; order Rodentia; family Gliridae; genus Glis; species Glis glis. The sequence goes on from PVJS01033645.1 coordinate 16,917, forward strand.
TACTGCAAAAAAAATTTGTTAATTGAAGCATAAAGTTGATGATCAATATTTTATTATAAAATAGTATATTGGTAGTGTTCAGTTTCCATTGAATGCCAAAATAGACATTTTGGTTTTTTTTAATTAAAAATAGACTTTTATGGGTGCGTTATGTAGTCTCATGTCGTCATGTGGTTCAGCGTGATAGGGATGTATTTTCGTGCACACAATGCTTGGAGAGCTTCCCGCCCCCAGCTTAGTCTGCATTTTATCAAGATCAATAAAGCATGCACAATCAAAGAAAGTAAAACGGAATTTATCCGACAAGTTAACCAAAAATTAATATTTATACATCTGGGCAGAGATAGCCCTTTGGATGCATTTTCAATGGAAAATAAAAGATAAATATGTATCGGAACGATTCAGAATTCAGCAAGTTTACTTTGATTAATGCTGGCCTCTTAGATTTGATTTTTCTTTCTTTTTTCACTCAAGGAAAAAGTCCAGGCTACCTACCTCTGTCCTTGAATATCACCAATATTTCACCTGTATTTTGTTAATGAAAGTTTCAAGACCGGCTGACGGAATTTAAAATCTATCAACAAAGTTATGACTGTAGGAATAGAAAATAAACATTTTTCTCAATAATGCTTCAAAAACATTACTAAATGTAGGTGTGTTCCCTCATTGTGTAATTTAGTCAGTTAAAAGCTCTTAAAGGTGTTTTAGTATGGACATAATAAAAAACATACATATTTAAAAAAAGTATGCCGGGCATGGTGGAGCACGCTTGTCATCCCAGGACTTGTGAGGCTGAGACAGGAGGATCGCAGATTGGAGGCCAGCCTCAGCTACTTAGTAAAGAGACCCTCAGCCACCCAGTGAGACCCTGTTTCCAAATAAAGAATAAAAATAGGGCCGGGGGTGTAGCTCGGAGGTAGAATGCCCCTGGGTTCAATCCCCAGTACCACAAAAAAAAAAAAGACAAGACAAGACAAGAAAAGAAGAAAAGAAAAGGAAAGGAAAGGAAAGGAAAGGAAAGGAAAAGAAAGGAAAAGAAAAGAAAAGAAAAGAAAAGAAAAGAAAACAAAGAAATAGATAGTCCTTCAAAAAGGAGAAAAGAAAAGAAAGAAATAGTCCTGCAAAAAAGAGAAAAGAAAAGAAAAGAAAAGAAAAGAAAGAAAGAGATAGTCCTGCCTTCATGTTGCTTGCGTGACGTGGGGTCCATAGGAGTTTGTCAACATAATATATCAAAGCTTGCCCAGAGATGTGTCCTTCCATATCCCCAGGAATATCAATTCTTTGCTCATTTTCTTTGTGTTTTGGTATATAAGAATTATCATGAGAACTAAAGAGTAATTTGTGTTTCTTGTTGGTAACTGTTGTTGTTTTGTGGTAGTAGGGATTGAACCTAGTGGCAATCTGCCTCTGTGCCACACGCCCAGTCCTATTTTGGTTTAATTTTGAAACAAGGTCTTGCTGAGTGGCTGAGGGTCTCTTTGCTAAGTTGTTGAGGCCGGTCTTGAACCTGCGCTCCTCCTGTCTTAGCCTCCCAAGTACTGGGAAGGCAGGCGTGCGCCACCTTGCCCAGCTATAAAGCAGTTCATTGCAATAAAAGGATAAAATAAAAATAAAAATAAAAATAAAAATAAAAAATAATAAATAATAAAATAAAAATAAAAATAAAAATAAAAAATAATAAACAATAAAATAAAAATAAAAATAAAAATAATAAAAAAAATAAAAATAAAAATAAAATAAAAATAAAAATAAATAAAAAATAAAAATAAAAATGGAGAAGACCACAGAAGTCTGGCCATGGTAAAAATGACCGAAATGTCACAGCTCTATCGAGAGGAGGTGACCTTTTGCATCAACTTGAAGCTGGCGACAATTAAGAAAAGATATTTTCCCATTTCCTCCTGTGTCCTCCCAGCGCCACTCCTCGGTGATGTATGAGGAATTTCTGCAGCGGCCGACTTCATTTCACACGACCCGTGGTCCCCGAGGGGATTCATTTGTTCCCGGATCTATATTAGATGGAACCAACTAATTAAATTGTTCCCGCTGGCATTGATCAAGCACCCTGGGTAGGCGTTGATAAAGTTTATAGGCAGAAAGAGGACTTGCAGCTAACTAAGAAGTCGAGGGAGACTTGTTCTTTCCTTTTTTTTTTTTTTGTTTTTTGCGGCACCGGGGATTGAACCCAGGGGCATTCTACCTCCGTGCTACACCCCCGGCCCTATTTTTTTATGCATTATTTTGAAACCGGGTCTCACGAAGTTGCGGAGGGCCTCACTAAGGAGAGAGAGAGAGAGCGAGCTGAGGTTGGCCGCGAACCCAGATCCTCCGCTCTCCGCCTCCCAAATTCCTGGGATTACAAGTGTGCGCCACCACGCCCGGCTTAGTTACTGTCTTTTAAACCAGATTTAAATAGTTCAAAAAACACCCCTGAAGTGTCTACACCCAGCATGTGATTTTAAAGGTAATCTTAATTATGATAATAATAATAGGTAGAAGACAGGAAGAGGGAGAGGGCAGAGGGAGTGGAGAGCTGTAAGTTTCTAGCACTACATCAGAACAATAAGAGATAAAAAATCAATTCTGCCAGTTTTAGGACTTTAAAAGGCTGTGTGATAAAAAAAAAAGGATAGGAGAGGCAATGCTGGGTGCCTTCTACCGACTGGAGTAGGACCCTCAGAGCTGAAAGTTCATCTGTGTAATTAAATCAGCTGAAGTATGAAGAGGTTCTTTGTGGAAAGGTCGTGCATGCACCCTTCCAAAAGACAGAGCTCTCAGGCATGCAAAAGAACAATAAGGAATTGTCACAACACAAGGCATGGCTTCCCTGCTGCTCGTTCCAATCGCATAGCTGGGAACGCCGAAAGGCTCAGGGTAAGTTTTATGTAAATAGACACAGGACAGAAAGGAATACCAATTTGCTAATAAATGATAATTATCTCTCTCTCTATATATATATTTTTGGCATTCAGGATATGTATATTTCTCTCTCTCCCTCTCCCCATATGTATATATATAAGGGTTGTAGGTTCGAGGCCAGCCTCAGCAACTTGGTGAGGCCCTCAGCAACCTATTGAGACCCTATTTCAAAAAATAAATAAATAGTGCCGGGCGTGGTGGCGCACGCTTGTAATCCCAGTACTTTGGGAGGCAGAGACTGGAGGATCTGGGTTCGTGGCCAGCCTCAGCTCTCTCTCTCTCTTTCTCTCTCCCTGTCTCTCTATATCTCTCTACTTAGTGAGGCCCTCTGCAACTTCGTGAGACCCGGTTTCAAAATAAAGTGTAAAAAAAATAGGGCTGGGGGCGTAGCGCAGAGGTAGAACGCCCCTGGGTTCAATCCCCGGTACCGCAAAAATAAATAAATAAATAAATAAATAAATAAATAAATAAATAAGTAGGGCTAGAGTTATAGTTTTGTGGGTATAGCCCTTGGGTCAATCTCCAGTACCACAAAAAGAAAAGAAAAGAAATGAAGAGAAGAGAAAAGAAAAGAAAAGAAAAGAGAAGAAAAGAAAAGAAAAAAAGAAAAGAGAAGAAAGAAAAGAGAAAAAAACAGATACAATATTTTGAGAAACCAATACTTTAGGGGACTCTTCAGCTTATCAATTGATCAAATAATAGAGACCTCGATCAGCCTGAGGATCCTAAGGATGAGCAGACCACTAAAAAACACTTTGAGACTACCAGATTGAGCTCATCCTTACATACCTCCTCCTGTCCAGCCCTCATGAAAGCCCCCAAATAAAAGAAAAGCCCAAAACCACCAGAGGCACCTCCCACACTTTTGAGGTACCCCACATTCTTCTCTAAATGTTTTATTTCCTATTTTCCCGAATAAATCTCTGTCTTTGTCTCTGACTGCTCCGTGCTGAAATTCTTTTCTATCACATAAACCAAAGACCTGCAGATATGAGTTGAGGAATCAACCCATCCTGCAGGACAGATTTATTTAGGATGGCAAATCCTCGTTAGACACAGAGTGTGGTCATTCTAAGAGTGAGCTTTGGGGATCAAACATGAAGTCTGCATTCCAGGGAGAAGGTGGGTCACCTGCAGAGATATCTCTGCAGCCTGAGGGTGTGGGGTGTTAATATTTTTAGAGGGACGAGAGCTACAAGATGGACTAGAGGAGGAAGCGGGGCAGACAAGGCAGCTCCAGTTTTTCTCTTGCATGCACATTACTCTCGTGTTACTCGTGCAGGGTGAAGACGGGTCCAGGCTAAAGACATGGGCTGGGTCCCTCATGAGTTGCTGGTTTTATTTTTATTTGTTTACTTTTCTGTCCCCACCAGAGTTGCTTGTTTTATATTTCCAAGATTCATGGACATTTCCTGCATTTCGATGGTGTGATGGTTCACCTGGCAGGTCAACTTGACGATGCAGAGCTATTATGAAACACCTAAGGTTGTGTGACTTTGAACGTGTTGGTGACATGATTGGTGTAGATCAGGGCAGGTTGAAAGGGAAGTCCCGCCCTGAATGTGTTGATGAGATGATTGGCATGTGTCAGGGCAGGTAGAAGGGGAAGTCCCGCCTAAAATGTGTTGATGAGATGATTGGCATGTGTCAGAGCAGATGGAAGGGGAAGTCCCGCCCTGAAAATGTTGATGAGATGATTGGTGTATGTAACAGCAGGTTGAAGGGGAAGTCCCGCCCTGAATGTGTTGATGAGATGATTGGCATACGTCAGGCAGATGGAAGGGGAAGTCCCGCCCTCTGTGTGTTGATGAGATGATTGGCGTGTGTCAGGGCAGATGGAAAGGGGAAGTCCGGCCCTGAATGTGTTGATGAGATGATTGGTGTATGTAAAGGCAGGTTGAAAGGGAAGTCCCGCCCTAAATGTGTTGATGAGATGATTGGCATGTGTCAGGGCAGATGGAAGGGGAAGTCCCGCCCTGAATGTGTTGATGAAATGACTGGTGTATGTAAAGGCAAGCTGAAGTGTTGATGAGATGATTGGCATGTGTCAGGGCAGATAGGAGGGGAAGTCCCGCCCTGGATGTGTTGATGAGATGATTGGCGTGTGTCAGGGCAGATGGGAGGGGAAGTCCCGCCCTGAATGTGGGCAGCCCTGTTCTGATAGGCGCAGGACCTGGATAAAAAGAAGGAGGAGGAAGCCACGTGAAGGGTGCGTGGTCCTTTCTGAGAAAAGCATGTCTGCTCTCATCTGAGATATCGGCCTTGAACTCCTGGAAGTGGGCCTCCACCCTCATTTCTCCAGAGAGCGTCCGGGTCCTTC
>PVJS01033646.1:0-22047 GCA_004027185.1 Glis glis
TCCAAAAAAAAAAAAAAAAAAAGGAAAGGAAGAAAATGTAAAAACTCAAGAGAAAAATGAAAAAATATACAATTAAACACTATAACTCTTCCAAGACATCAAAAACTATATATATGTTTTCATATAACTAATCATAGTACTTTCATTTAATTGAATGTCATCTGGGCTATTCAGGAAGATTTCCAATGAATGCTTTCATTTTATAATCTACACCATTGTATGATTTTTCAAATTCCACAAAATCCTAGTTCATAGTTTTAAATAATCGATAAAATAAATTCATTTTTAAAATTGTGAAGATCATCAGAAACACTATGATACAATAAAGAAAAGGTTTTACACAAAAATATATATAAAGAATGAATACACTACATTATAACCTGATGAGACATTATTAGTAAGGGTCCATTACTTTGGAATGGGAACTAATTTTTAAAATATACAAAACTTCTACATAAGAATGTTACTTTCATTTTTTAACTGAAGTGTCTACTTCAAATATCCACATAAGTGGGTATATTTCAAAGAAGATAGGTAAAAACTTTAGCAATACAGAGAATACCATAGAAGTCTGATACATAAAATGAGAGCACTACTGTCCCCTATTCCTAAATATCTGTCCAGTCCATTTACGAATGGGGTGGAAGCAGGAGAAAGGAGAAAGAAGAAAGAAAAAGAAATCTCTTTTTCTCAACAGAAACATTAAGTTTCTCAAGTTCTAAACTTTCTTCCAAGTAATGGAAGGGCATATAAAAAAAAAAATCTGACCCTGAAACAAAAGAGAGAAGACAGTAGCCATGTTCTTATTTCTGTATCTCTAGGTGTTGAGCATATAACAGGTGTTTGGTAAGCATTTCTGATCAATTTGTATTTACATAATATAGTAAATTAGATCACAGAAAAATTACATTAACTGTGCTTCTGTTTTCTTTGAAAACTATGTTTATCAGTCTCCTTAAAACACACACACACAAATCTTCTTTGCTGAAGTAGAAATGTGGAAAGGTAGGTAGAACATATTTAGAAGAAAAATTGATCAGATGGTTATGGTCACCAACTAAAACCCATTTCAGTGCTGACTTTTAAGCTTATGTGACTTGTTCATTTTTTGGATATAGACTGCAAATGCCTTACTCAAACACTTGCAAAAAGAAAGCTAAAGTCAATTATATATACTGTTATTATTACCAAATTTCACAATAATTGGCAGCTATAACTGCTGGAAAGAGGGAAATAAACTAACCTTATTTCACTTAAATTTGCAGTTGGTAAATCAGTATCAAAACTTATACTCTATTGGCTAACGAAGAATGAATTTATCACCAAGCTATAATTTTTTTCTGGGACATGACAGCAGCATACCATATTCCCAACATTCTAAATTGTTCTGGCCTGCTCTTTGGGCCATCCTAATCAAGCCTCACCTCAGGGAAGATTCCAACTGAAAAATAGCTCTTTAATGCCAGAAATGAATCCTCATCAAAAAAAGCCAGGAACGATATCCAAGTGCTTTCATATAGTAACACAGTTCTTGAACATTTTTGAGCAAACAACCAGCTCTCAGCAACAATGACCTTCTGAGATCTACTTAAAATGGCTGTAAGCTTTACATCATTACTAACAGATAAGAGGATAATGAAGGAGAGACACACAGATTTACTAAGCGGTTCATGGTCTAAGAATCACTGAAATACTTTTTTCCCTAATGAAAGAAGGCTTTAACACTGTAAAGTAAAATGTGACAAGAGACCATAACAAAAACATGCTTTCAGTTGAGATAAATGCAAAATAGGGACCAAAAAAATCTCTTGAATTATAAAAAGAAAATATTCAAACTGAATTACTTTGCCCTAAAATTCACCAAAAACATAGCATAAATTGCTTTGGAATCCAAATTCTATTACTCAAAGACATCACTGAGTTAGCAGGCTTATACACAGTTATGACATTTTGGGGAAACTCTGAAAACCCTTTCTTAATTTATTTGTAAACATATTTATAAGAGAGATATTATTTGTAAATATATTTTTCTTCCCAGTATGGCTGAATTCTATAGAAGAATATGATCAGCATAAAAAATACTCAATATTTGTTCTTAAAATGACAATTTCAAGCCTTCTATTACTTATTTCACTGTTGGTAAATGGGCAATCATTCAATGAACTTGCCTGGATCAAATGAAATTCATTACTGAAGAGAAATGAAAAACAATCATTTCTAAGTCCCCAGAGGGGAAAAAAAGGAAATCAGAAAAGTGAATCTGCAAGACAGTCTGAAATAAATCTAAAGAAAATGGTTCACCACAACCACAACTACCACATGACAACCCCTTTTATCTGCAATTACAAGGTCCTCATGAAAGATTAAAATCACTATGTATCAAATAAACTGTCTCTAACTCCTAAAATAATAATAAGCACACATTTTGGGTTCATTTTTGCCATCTATTAGCCATTTGGTCTTGAGAAATTTTCTTTAACTTCTTATAGCCTTATTTCCTCATTTGTAGAATGGATATAAAATGAACCTCAGATGGCACAAGGATTAAATGAGATGACTGATGTGCTCAGAGTACAGTGCCTCCTGGGGTAAGTCTCAATATGCATATGATAAATTAGAAGCTTCCATCACGCAAAGTGTTTTTGGAAAGAAAAGGATAAAGGCTATTGTTGAAAATCTTATATACATTTATCTATCAATTGAAAATAAATTTTAAAAGTCATAACAACTATAACATTCTGCAAACATTCAGTAAAAACATATTAATATGTGTATGACATTGTACTAAAAACTATAGAAAAGACTGCCAACAAGTAAAATATGTTTAGAGCCTAGTAGAAGTGAAAGTTGGTCATTTGAACCTAGTGTAGAAAACACAACAAAGGAATAGACAAAAGATTATGTGGGAGCACATACATGAGGAGGCCCTGGAGAGCTTGGTGTCTCTAGAGGTACAAGAAGAACATCTAAAGGGCTGACCAGTGAAAGGAAAGGAATATGGCAGGATAGTATAAGCAGAAATAAAACATGATGTTTAAAATCTTTTTTTTTTTTTGTGGTACTGGGGATTGAACCCAGAGCTCCACTCCCAGCCCTATTTTTTTATTCTTTATTTTGAAACGGGGTCTCACTAAGTTGCGGAGGGCCTCACTAAGTAGCTGAGGCTGGCTGTGAACCTGCGATCCTCCTGTCTCAGCCTCCCACGTACTGGGATTACAAGCGTGCGCCACCAAGCCCGGCACGAGAACACATTTCTCATTTTAGTTAATTGTGGTCATTTGTTGCAGCAGCTCTAGGAACCTAACATAGCTTAAAGACAATAGGTCGAAGGCTGTGTTTTCCATGCTCCAGCATTTCATTTTATTATATATTGGAAGAAAACAGCACTGACAAAAAATTTCTTCTTCATAAGTATATTCTGATATTGCCAGCTAATTACATTAGAAGGTGAACAGAAAACAATGAAATGCTTATTACTTACAATGTGTGACTCCAGCCAGAGTTTGGTAGAACGTAGGGGTATCACTGTCATCAGTGAGGGTGACATACACACCTCCAGATAGTAGCCAACGAGAGAACGTAAAAGCATCTTTATTTAGAAGAAGCCAATTTTTAAACTTTTCATAGTTTACCTTTTCACCCTAAAATTAAAACAAGAAAACATAAGTTTAATCAAATTTTAGGATTTCTTCCTTGGAACCTGCACAACCTGAAATTTGCTATTAGTTGACATTTACCTTTCTACTATCTACAAAGGATTATGTATATAACACCTCACGGGGCCCATACTAGAAATCCAAAAATAACTGTATTTCAGAACTCCCAACTCCATAAATCTATGTGCTAATTGCAAATTATTTCATCAATTCATTGAAGCAGTCATGGCCAATAACTAGACACATTTTATTTGCTAAAGTGTATCCTAAAATCAATAAACTGTATTTCTTTCAATACTTAATAAACCTGATTTTTCACTTGCCTTATTCCTCCTCTTCAGCACTTCACAATCTGTCTGAATTAGCATATTTTAATTAAATTTGTATGGAACTCAAACACTCTTTTAAGTTTAATTTGCAAATTAAAAACCAACTATCTAGGAGTCCTCCCAGGAGTGGATAATCAGGACCCTGGAAGGCATTATTTACAAACTAACTGGGGGACAAAAAGAAGCTGGCTTCTATTTCTTTGCTTTCTTTATAAATATTTGTTTTACTAAATCTCTGGAGAGAAAAAATACTATATCCAGACTGAAAAAGAGCATCACATAGATAGTCCAAGTCAATTCCTTTGCTTGAACAACAGCTTCAAAGTTAAGTGAGGGCTAGATATTTCTATGAAAAAAGGAAAAAACACAATGAATACAACAAAGAATGACATTCAGAAGCCAGGCGCGCCAGCCTCAGCTACTTAGTGAGGCCTCTGCAACTTAGTGAGACCCTGTTTCAAAATAAAGAATAAAATATAGGGCTGGGGGTGTAGCTTGGAGGTAGAGTGCCCCTGGGTTCAATCCCCAGTACTGCAAAAAAAAAAAAAAATGACATTCAGGAGCCTAGCAGCTCTAATCCTAATTAAATATTAAAGATATTTAAGGATATTAAAGGATAGAAATAACTAGTAACTTAAATGAAATATGGTACGAACAACTTCTACATTGTTTAGTAGCATCCTATTATGTTTAGCCTAGTAGTTTCAGAACATTTAATATCAGTGCAATCCAAACAATCAAGATAACACTGACAGTTTTGTTTTTCTGAAGGGAAGTCTACAGCATTTATACAAGAAGATACTACCAACATGCTGTTTTTAATCTCCTTATCTCACTAAAATTTTTTGGGGGGTGGGGACGGTCCTGGGGATTGAACCCAGGGCCTCACATTCTACCATTGAGCTACATCCCCAGCCCCAATCTCACTGTTCTAAATACTAGAATACAGGAGTCATTCTTCCAATCTGTTTAGAAGATCTAGATATCCTAGATGCCCTTAACTTCACCTATAAGCTAATAAATCCTTTCTGTTGAACAGATTTATGCTTCTAAAAGCCTAGTTGACAACTCCACATCAGTGTCTAATAGGATCCTCAAAAACACTTAAAAAAATTTTTTTTTGTGGTACTGAGGATTGAACCCAGAGGCATCCTACCTCTGAGCTACACCCCCAGTTCTATTTTATTGTCTGTTTTGAAACAAGGTCTCGCTAGGTTGAAAGTCTCGCTACTTGCTGAGGCTGGTCTTGAACCTGAGATCCTCCTGTCTCAGTCTCCCAAGTACTAGGATTACAGGCTTATGCCACCACACTTGGCTAAGATCCTCAAATTTAATTAAACCTTGCCTGATATCCAACTCCCAAACCTCTTTCTCCAGTAGTCTTAGCCATCTCAGTTAACAGCAACTCCAATCTTTTACTAAATCGGGTTTCCTTTACTCTTTCTGTCCCAGCTCATAAAATAAAATAATTTAAAAAATTCTATCAAATCCACTATCAAAATAAATGCAGAATCTAAAAACTTATCATCTCACTGCTATGTGATGATCTAAAGGACCATTACCTTTTTTTTTTTTGTGGTACTGGGGATTAAACCCAGGGGCATTCTACCTCTGAGCTACACCTCCCAGCCCTATCTTTTATTCTTTATTTTTTTTATTTTTGCAGTACCAAGGATTGAACCCAGGGGCATTCTACCTCCGCGCTACACCCCGGCCCTATTTTTTATACTTTATTTTGAAACCGGGTCTCACGAAGTTGCGGAGGGCCTCACTAGTAGAGAGAGAGAGACAGGGAGGGAGGGAGGGAGGGAGGGAGGGAGGGAGGGAGAGAGAGAGAGAGAGAGCTGAGGCTGGCCATGAACCCGGATCCTCCGGTCTCAGCCTCCCAAAGTACTGTGCGCCACCACGCCCAGCTTTATTCTTTATTTTTGAAACAGAGTCTCACTAAGTTGAGCATAGCACATAAAGAATTGAAACATTAATAAAAATGCAAAGAATACTCTGCACATAAACATCTACTCATTATATGTAAACTTTTTACAAAACTAAGAGTTAACACTTTGTCAGTAGGAAGGGATAAAATATAAACCTTTAAATATACCTCTGAGAAACACTTCCTGAGTGTATCTGGGACTTTACCATCAACCACATGGAGCATTCTTTCCATTTCTTCCCGAACAACATAGCTCCCGGATTCACTTGAAAAGAGACTAAAAATGTCTAGGAGAAAGAAAGAATAAATTAATCTTAACCCAGATCAAGTATACCCAGATAGAAGTAGGGAGAGAAGAGAAAGGTACCATAACTGAGTGAGTATTAGAGCTAAACACTTTATAAAAATAACAATATATTTCCCCAAAATAACCCAGCAACACAAATTAAAACAGCAATGTGGTATCTGTTCAACCATACCAAATTTGGGCTGGGATGCAGCTCAGTGGTAGACTGCGTGCCTAGCATGCACAAGGCTCTAGGTTCAATCCGCAGTACCACAAAACATAACAAATTTGCAAAAATATTTATGTGTGACAATACCGCATGTTAGCAAAGATTGGGATAAAAAGGATCTCTTATAGAATGCTAATGGGAATAAAAATAAGTGCAACCACTCTGGAGAGTAATTTGTCAAAATCTAGAAAAGATGAGGACGTATGCTAGAGACTCCACTTCAATGCAATTCTACTTCTATCCTTGGGAAACTATGATAATCATGCACAAAATACAAGATGTTCACTGAAGGGTTTTTTTATTTTGGTACTGGGGAGTGAACCTACGGGCGTTCTACCTCTGAGCTACACCTCTTGCTCTTTTCATTTTTTGTTTTGAAACACAGTCTCGCTATGTTGCTGACGCTGTTCTCAAACCTGCGATTCTCCTGACTAGGTCTAAAAAGTACTGAGATTACAGGCATGCGTCACATACCTGGCTTGAAGTATTATTTTGAAGAGTAAAATTGTTGGGTTTTTTTTTTGTGTGTGTGTGTGGTACTGGGGATTGAACTCAGGGGCATTCTACCTCCGAGCTATACCTCCAACCCTTTTTATTTTTTATTATTTGGAAACAGGGTCTCACTAAGTTACTGACAGCCTCACTAAGTTACTGAGGTTGGCTTCGAACCTGCAATCTTCCTGTCTCCGACTCCCAAGTACTGGGATTAAAAGTGTGCGCCATCATGCCCAGCTTACAAAATTGTTTAAAAATGAAATATTTGTCAACAAAAAAATGGTAAACTGAATGCTAATGATGTTGAACATTTTTCATATATTTGTTGGCCATTCTTACTTTCTTCTTTTAAGAAGAGTCTATTCAGTTCAATTGCCCATTTTTTGATTGGGTTATTTATTTTTTCAATATTAAATTTTTTAAGTTCTATGTATAGTCTAGATATTAGTCCTCTATCACAGAAGTAGCCAGCAAAGACTTTCTCCCATTCTGTAGCCTCCGTCTTCAGATTTTCGATTGTTTCCTTTGCTGCGCAGAAGCTTTTTAATTTTATTCTATCCTATTTATTGATTCTTAGTTTTATTTCAGAGTTTTGGGGGTCTTATTGAGGAAGTCTCTACCAGTGCCAATATGCTGGAGAGCTGGCCATATGTTTTGTTCTAGTAACTACAAAGTTTTTTTTTTTTTTTTGCAGTACCGGGAATTGAATCCAGGGGCATTTTACCTCCGAGCTACAACACCCCCGGCCCTATTTTTTTATACCTTATTTTGAAACCGCGTCTCACAAAGTTGCGGAGGGCCTCACTAAGTAGTTGAGGCTGGCCGCAAACCCAGATCCTCCAGTCTCTGCCTCCCAAGTACTGGGATTACAAGCGTGTGCCACCACGCCCAGCTAACTACAAAGTTTTTGGTCTAATTTCTAGGCCTGTTATCCATCTTAAGCTGAATCTGTGCAGGGTAAAGGACTGGTGTCTAATTTCATTCTACTACATATGGATATCCAGTTTTCCCAGCACCATTTGTTGAAAATGCTGTCTTTCCGCCAGCATATGTTTTTGGCTCCTTTGCCAAAAATCAATTGGCTGTAAGTGTGAGGATTTGTTTCTGTATCATTTATTCTTTCCATTGGTCTCTGTCTGCTTTTGTACCATTACCATGTTTGTTACTACAGCTCTGCAGTATCAATTGAAACCAGGTATTCAATATTGTTAGCAATCAGGGAAATGCAAATCAAGACTACATTGAGATTCAATCTAGCTCCAGCTCAAATGGCAATCATTGAGAAGACAAACAATAATAAGTGCTGGCAAGGATGCAGGGAAATAGGAGCTTTAGACACTATTAGTGGGATTGTAAATTAGTACAACACTATGTAGATCAGCATGGAGGTTCCTCAGACTATGGATGGAACCAACATATGACCCAGCCATACCACTCCTTGTTATCTTTCCAAAAGAACTACAGTCAGAACACTACAATACGATATATGCATATTCATGTTCATAGCAGCATAATTCACAATACTGAAATTATGGAACTAACTTAGGTGCCCATAAACAGATGAATGGATTAAAAATATACACACAATGGAATTTTACTCAGCCATAAAGAAGAATAAAATTATGTCATCTATAGGAAAATGGATGAAACTAGAGAATATTATACTAAGTGAGATCGGCCAGTCTCAGAAAGTCATATGTGGAAGCTAAAGAAAAACTAGAAACAAAAAGTGACCTCAGATAAATGAGGGGACCAGTAAATAATGGAAGGAGACTGGGGCAGAAAAGTGGGGAGGGGAGAAAGGAGGCTTGGTGAAAAAACAGTTCAAATAATGCTATGTCTATATATGAAATTGTCACTACCAACCTCACTAACATGTACGGGGAGGAGGGGACAGGGGTCCAGAGGAATCCCACCAAGTGCTGTGTGCATGTATGTCTGTGTCACCTTGAACGTCACTACAAGGTATAATTACATTGCCCCAATAAAAATATATTCTAAGCCAGGCGTGGTGGCGCACGCTTGTAATCCCAGTACCATGCTCGGCCAGCCCACCCTTTTAAAGTATACAATTCAGCGATTGTTAGCATATTCACAAAGTTATACAACAATCACCACTAGTTTCAGAACATTTTCATCAATCCAGAAAGAAATGGAGCAGTTACTCTCCATTTCCTGTCCCCAATGTCTCTGGCAACCACTAATATACTATGCTTTGCCATTCTGGACTGGAATAATCTAAAAATTCCATATAAATAGGGTCATAAAATGTGGCTTAATGTGATTAGCATCTGCTACTCAGCGATTTTCTTTTTTGGTAGTGCTGGGGATTGAACACAGGGGCATTCTACCTCTGAGCTACACCCCCAACCCTATTTTTTTATTTTGATACAGGTCTCACTAAGTTGCTGAGGGCCTAAGTTGCTGAGGCTGGCCGCAAACCTGTGATCCTTCTGTCTCAGCCTCCCAAGTATTGGGATTACAAGCGTGTGCCACCACGCCCGGCTCAGTGAAATGTTTTTAAGGTCCATCCATGTTGTAGCATGAATCAGCACTCCATTCCCTATTAACCGAGAGTAATATTACACTGTACAGAAACATCACAGTTTATTCATCCATAATCACTTGATGGACATTAGGATTATTTCTACTTTGTGAATATTATGAAAAATGAATATTTGTACATATTTTTTGAGAATAAATGTATTATTTTTTCTTGGATTTACACTTAAGAGTGGAATTGCTGATTCATATGGTAACTCGATATTTAAAAAGTGGTTGCACTATTTTACAGTGCCATCAGCAATATATGAGGATTACAATTTTCCCACACCCTTGTCAACATTTATTATCTTTTTTTATTTTAGCTACTCTAGTGGGTGTGATGCAGTATCTTACTGTAGTTTTAGATTACATTTCTCTAATGACTAATTATATTGAGGCTTTTTTAAATGGTTATTGGCCACTTGTATATATTCCTTGGAAGAATATCAATTCAAATCTTTTGTCCATCACCAGAATTTTCAGGTAAATTATTCTGCACATACACGATATTCTCACTTTGAGATAACGACAGTACTTACATTTCGCTTTCTCTTCATCTCTGCCTCTTGTGAGGAGGACAAGTCCAACTATCAAGTTATTGAAGTGCAGCCCTTTGGATGTTCCACCAAAAGAACAGTAAATCACCTACAAGAAAACGAGGACACCGACCTTAGGAGATTTTTCAGTTGTTGAAGACTTTTCTTTTTTTTTTGCAGTACTGGGGATGGAACCCAGGGGCATTCTATTTCTGAGCTACACCCCCAACCCTATTTTGTATTCTTTATTTTTTTGAAATAGGGTCTCACTAAATTGCGGAGGGCCTAAGTAGCTGAGGCTGGCTGCGAACCTGCGATCCTCCTGACAGCCTCCCAAGTACTGGGATTACAAGCGTGTGCCACCATGCCTGGCCCAGTTGTTGAAGACTTTGAGGTGGTTATCACCTTTAATGAATCTTATCTCCATCTCCAGACAAGGTTACTGTGAATTTTAGTGAAAAATGTCAAGTTTCTCTCTCTTCTTCCTCTTTTGCACCTTGTTATTACATTCAACCAAGAATGTGTTCATCAGCTATATGTATCAGCTATATGTATATATATATGAGGTTCATATAACTGAATATTTATTCTTTCCTTTTGGAGTCCTTATCAAAACCCAAAAGGACAAAAAAAGTCTTCCTTAAGTAGCAGCAATAATGTACAATTACATATGTACATTTTGTACAAATTACAAGTGTACATTTTGTACAATTACAGAACTTTCTTCAACCTAAGTAAAATTTATATACATTATTTTGACTGGAAAGAAAGACATTCTCTGCTGGGCATGGTAGCACATGCCTGTAATCCCAGTACTTGGGAGGCAGAGACAGGAGGATGGCAGGTTCAAGGCTTGCCTCAACAACTTAGCGAGACCCTGAACAATTTAGTGAGACCCTGTTTCAAAATAAAAATTAGGAGCTGGGCATGGTGGCGCATGCCTGTAATCCCAGTACTTTGGGAGGCGGAGACCAGAGGATCCGGGTACGCGGCGAGCCTCAGCTCTCTCGGTCTCTCTCTCTTTCCGCCTGTCTCTCTCTCTCTCTCTACCTAGTGAGGCCCTCCGCAACTTTGTGAGACCCGGTTTCAAAATAAAGTATAAAAAAATAGGGCCGGGAGTGTAGCGCGGAGGTAGAACGCCCCTGGGTTCAATCCCCGTACCGCAAAAAAATAAAAAAATAAAATAAAAATAAAAAATAGGGCCGGGGGTGTAGCTCAGAGGTAGAATGGCCCTGGGTTCAATCCCCAGTACTGTACATACACACAAAAGCAAACCCAACAGAGTTGAGTAAGACATTATCCAAAAGGAAACACAAAAGGAAAAAAATGGGGGAGTGGGTAGGAGGAGACACGTCTAAAACAAAAAATCCAAGAGCAGTGGGACAATATCAATGATTTAACAAACATGTGATTGAAATCCTAAAAGAGAAAGAGAATGGGGTAGAAGAAATATATAAAGATAGACAAGTTTGTAAAACTAAAAAAACTACAAAATCAGAAGCTCAGAAAGCAGGCAGGACAAATCACAATTTAGTCCCCCAAAACCAACTAAATGAATCATATTCAAATGACTCAAAAACCAAAGATAAAAAGAAAAATCTTTAAAACAGCAAGGAGAAAAAAAATTACTTGAGAGAAACAAGGATTTACAGCAGATTTCTCATCAAAAGCTACAGAAGCTGGAGGTCAATGGAGTGGCATGTTTCAAGCATTAAAAAGGAAAAAAAAACTCAACAAAGATCCTATACCTGGTAAAAATATCTTTCAAAAAGAAAGGAGGAAAGGCCAGGCGTGGTGGCACACGCCTATAACCCTAGTAATTGGGAGGCTGAGACCGGAGGATCATAGGGTCAAAGACAGCCTTAGCACAGAGTGAGACTCTCTTCAACCTAGCTATACCCTGTTTCCAACCAAAAAATAAAATAGGGCTGGGATGTAGCCCGGAGGTAGAATGCCTCTGGGTTCCATCCCTAGTACCACAAGGAAAAAAAAAGAACTTAGACAAGTGAACAACTATTTTATAGTAAAAGCTGGATCATAAAGATTACCTCAGCAACCTTTGGAGGCACTCCATCCCCAAGCACTTCCCTGATGAAGCAGTGCTGGCCCATGTAACATGAGAGTCCACAGGTCCTCTTGAAGGCATCTTTAAGTCGTTTCAGCTCTACATCTGTAACTACAATTCAGAAACAGAAGATGGGTAAGAAAACAGAACGGGAAAGCAGTATCTCAAAATCCAGTTCTGAGCTGGGTGTTGGAGTACACGCTTGTAATCCCGGTGCTTGAGAGGCTGAGACAGGAGGATCGCAGGTTCACGGCCAGCCTCAGCTACTTAGTGAGGCCCTCCACAACTTAGTGAGACCCTGTTTCAAAATAAAGAATAAAAAATAGGGTTGGGGGTGTAGCTCGGAGGTAGAATGCCCCTGGGTTCAATCCCCAGTACCGCAAAAAAAAAAAAAAATCCAGTTCTAAAAAACAGACCAATACTCTTTCAGATAAGTAAAACAAACCTAATCATAGTCATAATTCTAATATTCTCAAATCTAATCTAGTAAATAATATGAAGATTCTTGAGCTGCTATTTTTTTTTGGTAGGACCGGGGATTGAACCCAGAGGCATCTTACCTCTGAGCTACACACTCAGCCCTATTTTATTTTATTTTGAAACAGGGTCTCACTAAGTTGTCGAGGGCCTCACAAGTTGCTGAGGCTGGCCAAGAACCTGCAATCCTCCTGTCTCAACCTCCTAAGTACTGGGATTACAGTACTGGCTAAAAGAATTTTTAAACTGGGCGTGGCGGTGCAGGCCTGTAATCGCAGAACTTGGGAGGCTGAGAAAGGAGGATCCCAGGTCCAAAGCTCACCACTGCAATTTAGCAAGACCTTGTTTCAAAATAAAAAATAACTTTAAAAATTATTTAATTAGTTAAAAAATAAAAAGGGCTATTTAGCTCAGAGGTAGAAGGCCTCTGGGTTCAATCCCCAGTACCAAAAACAAAAACAAAAAATTTAAATATGCATACAATTTTAGATGAGGGAACGGAAGAAGTAACAAGTGTTTCAAAATGGTAGATAATTAGTGAGGCCCTCTGCAACTTCGTGAGACCCAGTTTCAAAATAAAGTATAAAAAATAGGGCCGGGGGTGTAGCTCGGAGGTAAAACGCCCCTGCATTCAATCCCCAGTACCGCAAAAAAAAAAAAAAAAAAAGGCAGATAAGGTGGGTGTGGCGGTGCATGCCTATAATCCTAGTACTTAGAAGGGTGAGACAGGAGGATCACAGGTTTGAGGACAGCTTCAGCAACTTGGTGAGTCCCTTTCAAAATAAAAAAGAGCTAGAAGTATTGCTCAGAGGTAGAATGCCCCTGGGTTCAATCCCCAGTACAAAAAATATTAGAGGGTAAGCTCAATGGAATTGGATTTTGGCATCCATGTTTTCAGCAGCAATATAGTAATTTCCTTTGTAATAAAAAGTATATGACTCAGACTGGGGATGTAGCTCAGTGGTAGAGCACTTGCCTAGTGTGCATAAAGCTCTGGATTCAATCTCCAGTACCAGGAACATAAAAGGGACTCCTTTTATAAAAGATGTACTCCATAAGTACATCTATTTATGTGGAGGATGGTCCCTAAATCTAGCTTAGATTTTTGTCATCTTTACAAAGAAAACAATTTATGAATAGATGAAAATTTTAGATACCTATTATCAAAAACAAAATAATTATCAAGCCATTAATTTAAGCATTTAAGATTAGTTTTACTTTATAGAGCAATCTCTATCTACAAAGATAGAAATGAATACCCTTCAATATTCTGTGTTCAGTACAATAATTATAATGGAAGCACAGAAATACTTCTCTTGACCCATGCTGGAGGAAACAGAAGGCTTCTAGATGGAGAGAAGGATTCCATTAACTTTTTCATTTTTGTTTTTTAGTACTGGAGGTTGAACCCAGAGGCATTCTACCTCTGAGCTACACCCCCACTCCTATTTTTTATTTTGAAACAGGGTCTTACCTGATGTGCTGGTGGCACACGCCTGTAAGCCCAGTACTTGGGAGACTGAGACAGGAGGAGCACAGGTTCAAAACCAGCCTCAGCAACTTAGTGAGGCTGTCAGCAATTTAGTGAGACCCTGTTTCAAAGTAAAAAATAAAATAGGGCTGGGGATATAGTTTGGAGGTAGAACACCTCTGGGTTCAACCCCTACTACCACACACACAAAAAAGAAAAACGTCTCACCAAGTTGCAGAGATTTCTCTAATTTGCTGAGACTGTCCTCAAAACTGCAATCCTGTCTCAGCTTCCCAAGTACTGGGATTTACAGGCATGCACCACCATGCCAGGCTTCTGTTAAATTTTAAAGACTATACCAAATAAAAGGGACAAGAGCATGCCGGGCAGAAATAATAGTTTGTTTCAAAATACAACGATGGATAGACATATACTATATGTGACTATGGCAAAATAAGCTAGGCAGGGGCAGTAAATGATAAACCTAGAGAGGCGGCAAGGCCAAGTGACAGAGCCTGTCTGTCATAAAAAGGAAGGGGCATAATTAGATGCATTTCAGATCTAAACTCTGGGCACACAGGAAACAAGACAGGAGAAGTTCAGGCAGCTCACTCTGTAATACTGTAGAGAGAACAAACATGGAAACAAAAAGTAGACTTCTACTACAAGAAGAAAGGAAGCTAAGTCTGGAAATATTTAGAAGGAAACGTCAGTAAAACATGAAGCCTGAACGAGAACAGAAGCAGTCTAGAATAATACTCAGCTTTCAACTGTGGAAAACTTGAAGGATGTTGTTATCATGCAAACGGGAAAAAGGGAGGGGAGGAGGAGTAGCAAGTTGGAAAGAAAAGATGATAAATTCTTTTAAGGACCTATTGAATATGGGAGCTCTTAGGCAGATGCATGAAGTTTTCAAATTTTTGAAGGTTCAATCTCCAGTACCACACAGGTTAATTATTAATTAATTTTAGTATAAAGATTAGGACAGATATGATGGGAATCATCAGTTTATAGGTAGTAATTAAAGCTGTGAGTAAGCGATTGGGGGTACAGCTCAGTGGCAGAGTGCTTTCTCGGGGTTTTGGTGTGTTTTTTTTTTTGGTGTGTGTGAAGGGAGTGTGCGTGTGCGTGTGCGTGTGTGTTGCTGGGTATTGAACCCAGGGGCATTTTACCTCCCAGTTACATCCCCCAGCTCTTTTCATTTTTAGGTTTCTGAGAGTCCCCCTAAATTGCTGAGGCTGGTCTGAAATCTGTGATCCTCCTGTCTCAGCCTCCCAAGTACTGGGATTACAGGTGTGCACCACCATGCCCGGTCTGCAGAGCGCTTCCTTGGCATGCACAAGGCCCTGAGTTTCATCTCCAGCACCGAAACAAAAACAAACAAAAAAACCATGAGTAAAAAGCATAAAACTAGAAGAAACCAATGTTTACAAGTATTTAAAAAGAAAGAAAACAGAGGGAAAAAAAAGAATACTGATAAGGAATAGTCAGTAGGACAGGGGAGAAACAAGAGAATGTGGCCTCCAAAGGCCAAGAAAAAGGCCCTGATCAACAGTTTCAAGTAAGGCAGAAAGACCAGCACGATAAAGACTGAAGAGTACTTGGCATAGGGCTAATCGCTCAGTAAATGCCTGTCATATGGAGGTAGGGCTCATCTGCAACAACATGTATGGCAAAGATAAAACAAAAGAACTAATACTTGAATAAATACGTAGAGAAAAGAATATTAGTTGCTTAATTCATTAAAAATTGGATTTATAATATTGATATTTCCAATATACTTAGTATTTTTTCTTTTTAGACTATAAAAATGAAAAACAGAACAAAGCTCATCTCATATATTACAGTAAGGAAAAAGATAACTTTAGCTTTTAGAATATCTATTTCTTCAAGATGCCTAAATTTCATTAATGGCTTTACTAACAAATTAGGTTGTTCCTGATCTAGTGGGGACAAGAAAATCAAACATTAGAATAAAACATGGTAAACCAGGTGTGGTGGCACATACCTGTAATCCCAGTACTTGGGAGACTAAAACAGGAGGATTACAAATTCGAAGCCAGCCTCAGCAACTTAGTGAGACCCTGTTTCAAAGTAAAATAGGGCTGGGAGTGTAGCTCAGAGGTAGAACACCTCTCAGTTCAACCCCCAGTACCAAAAAAAAAAAAAGGAAAAAATATATAAAATGGTACCTAGACCTGGTGGCACAGACTGGTAATCTGGTAATCCTAGTGACTCAGGAGTTTACAGCTGGAGGATCACAAGTTCAAGGCAGCAAGGGCAACTTAGCAAAACCCTGTCTCAAAGTAAAAAGGGCTGAGGATGTAACTCAGTGGTAGAGTGCCCTGGGTTCAATTCCCAGTACCAAAAAAAGAAAAAAGCAAACCATGTCGTTCAACAGAAGAGGCTGAATAAATTACTGTATACACGGAGTATCGGACAGACACTAAAATGCTGCCACAGATCCATATTTACTGAAAATAACCACAAGTTTTATTTACTCAAAATAAACATACTGACATTTGGTTAATCTGTAGACAAGGAGAACAAAAAATGTTCACCGTGTGGGGCTGGGGTTACACTCAGTGGTAGAGAGCACTTGCCTAGCATGAGTGACCACCTGATTTCAATTCCCAGCACTGTGGGGGAAATTCATTGTGCAAGTGAAACTTTGAAGATTAAAAAAAAAAAAACCTACTAGGAAAGACAGAAAATAGAATAGAATCAAGCCTAGGAAGTTTTTTTTAGTTTGTTTGTTTGTTTTTTTTTTTTGCGGTACTAGGGATTGAACCCAGGGGCATTCTACCTCTGAATTACATCCCCAGCCCTATTTTTATTCCTTATTTTTGAAACAGGGTTGCGGACCTTACTAAGCAGCTGAGGCTGGCCGCCAACCTGTAATCCTCCTGTCTCAGCCTCCCAGGTACTGGGATTACAAGTGTGTGCTACCACGCCTGGCTCAAGCCTCGTAAGTTTTTAAAGTAGGAAAGCATAATACTTTCTCAACCTCACAAAAACTACAGTAAGAATAAAAAAGGATAATTGTTCATAAGGACAAAGAGAACAGATGTGAGAACTGAGCACTTAAATAGATAGTCCAACTTTTCTGGTGAACATTAAGAATTTGGAGAATAAATACAAACAAGAAGCAAATTAATTTACCCTGTCTATAGCCCCAAAAGGCTCAGGAACTAATGGGGCCAATTAGTAAAAAAGGCAGGGGGTTAAAAGATGGGGTACAAAAAAGAGATTGGTTGGAAGTCTATGAGGAGTGGCTAGACTATTTAGTCCCTTGCAATACAAGGCATACTCAGGCACCAACCTACCACCTACCTGCCCCAGCACTTACACACCAATCTTTTTGGATGCAGGCATATATCAAAAGAGCAGAGATACATTCTCTGGGGAGAGTGAGACAGAAAGGCCCCATACACAGGGATACCACGATAAGTGAGAACTACTGCAGGGTACTGGGAGCTGGATGGAAAAGGTAAAGATTAAGTAAACATTTACATCTAGCTTTTGCCCTACTCTAACACCGTCGCTCCTCAGTATTCACAGGTTCTGCACCTGTGGATTCATCTAACCATGGATGGGAAAAAACATTGTGTCTATACTAAACGTGTACAGACTTTTTTTGTCATTATTCCCTAAACAATACAGTATAACAACTATTTCTCTAGCATTTACATTGAATGAGGCACTATAAGTAACTTAGAGATGACTTAAAGTATATGGGAAGATTGTTTAGGTTATATGCAAATACTATACCAGTTTTTATATGGAACTTGAGCATCTACAAATTTTGTCATGGGAGAGGGGATGGTTTCTAGAACCAATGCCCTGCATATACCAAGAGAAGACCGTAATACCATCCTCTTTTCTCCTTACCTATAGACCAGTATTTCCAACCCAGCAGACCCAGCTGCAACCTAACACTGAAGCAAAGGGGAGGAAAGGAAAAAGGAGAGAGCAAGAGAAGAGGAATATTAAGAAGAGAACTGTCATTTCTTGAGACAAATGGACCCAAACCACTGTATTTGAGCAGGAGTGCTGCCTTACTCAAAGACACTTAGGTCACATTACTACGAGTAATCACCAACACATTCAAAGGATATTAACATTCCATAAAATTACAAACAAAATGAAATATTTCATGAAACAAATTTTGCCATCAAAACTACATAAAAGAAACAAGCCAGGGCTCACTTGATCTTAAAAGATCAAAGGTTCTGGCTGAGGGTGTGTGTAGCTAAGCGGTAGAACACGAGCTTAGCACGTGCCAGGCCCCGGGTTCAATCCCAAGACCCCCCTCCCCAAAGATCAAAGGTTCAACCTAGAAATTCTGCTGTATTCACTGGCTAGAGGCTAATCTACACCTGATATTTACTCAAAGTATAAGTACATTCACTTGCTGTATTGACCGTACTTATCTATGAAGGCTCCTAATTAGTCATAGTTGGACTTAAATCACCTCTAGAATTCAAATACATACTGATCTTATAAAGACTACCTTAGAAGATTTAAGAACAGGGCTTCTTGTATTTAATCTATTGATCAAGCACAGGACTAGTGCAGAGTTCACTAAATCCAAGACTTCCCTAGAAGGTATATTTTGTTTGTATTTAAAATATAAATAAACTGGGCATGGTGGCACATGCTTGTAATCCCAGTACTTGGCAAGCTGAGACAGGAGGATCACAGGTTAGAGGATCACAGGTTAGCAGCCAGCCTCACATACTTAGTGAGGCCCTCTGCAACTTAGTGAGACTCTTTCAAAATAAAGAATAAAAAATAGGGCTGGGGGGTGTAGCTCAGAGGTAGAATGCCCCAGGGTTCAATCCCCAGTACCGCAAAAAAAATAAAATAAATAAATAAATAAATATTAAGCTGAGTGTTGTGGGGGCACACGTGTAATACTAGTACTTAGGAAGCTGAGACAGGAGGATGGAAGGTTCGAGGCCAGTCTCAGCAACTTAGTGAGACCCCTAGCAACTTAGCAGGACCATGTCTCAAAATAAAAAATAAAATTCGGAGGTAGAATACCTGTGTTCAATCCCCAGTAACAATAAATAAATAAAATATAAACAAGAGTAGAAAAATGATTTCAGTTTTGTCTAGCAATTTCTATTACAAAAGTAATCCAAGCATATTCTGAGCAGCCCATACAACCACATGGAGTTTGAACACGATATATTTTGAAAAATAATAATAACTGGCAGTAGTGTGTTGGGTGCTATTTTATTTATTTTGAAATAAGGTCTCACAAGGTTGCTGAGGACCTAGCTAAATTGCTGAGGCTGGCCTCGAACCTGCGATCCTCCTGTCCCGGCCTCCCACATACTGGGATTATAGACTTGAGCTGCCCATGCCTGGCTTGGTTCTTGCTTTAAAAGGCTTAAAATCGGGCCGAGGTTGTAGCTCAGTGGTAGAACACTTGCCTCGCATGTACAAGGCCCTGGGTTTGATCCTCAATACCAAAGAGGGGAAAAAAAGAAAAAAGAAAAAGAATTCTGAGCCAAGAGTGGTGGTACACGCCTGTAATCCCAGTACTTAGGAGGCTGATTCAGGAGGATTGCAGGTTCACAGCCAGCCGCAGCAATTTATCAAGGTACTCAGTAACCTAGTAATACCCTGTTTCAAAATTAAAAAATAAAATAGGACTGGGGTGTAGCTCAGAGGTAGAAAACCCAGTACCACAAAAAAAAAAAGAAAAAGCTTAAAATCTGTCAACAACATCTGAGCATATTACAAGCCAGGTACTGTGTTATACCTTTATTCCCATAGTTCCTTTCCTCAGTTTTATTTACATATTTACAAATAGGAATCATATATATTTAAAGTGTACTACTTGACGCTTTGTATAGGTATACATTGGGAAATGATTGCTTCTATTCCAGTAGTTCTTAACCCTGCCATACAACAGGAATCGCCCAATGAAAATTTAAAGAGTATGATGCCCAGGCTCCCGCTCAAATCAATAGATCAGAATCTCTAAAGGGAGCCGGGCATGGTGGCACACGCTTGTAATCCCAGTACTTGGGAGGCTGAGACCGGAGGATCCGGGTTCGCAGCCAGCCTCAGCTACTTAGTGAGGCCCTCTGCAATTTTGTGAGACCCGGTTTCAAAATAAAGGATAAAAATAGGGCTGGAGGTGTAGCTCGGAGGTAGAACGCCCCTGGGTTCAATCCCTGGTACCGCAAAAAAAAAAAAAAAAAATGTTTTTCTGTTGACACCACCATGCCTGGCTAGGATGTCCATATATTAGATTTACTAGGTAAGGACTTTCAGTTAAACCAGGCGTGGTGGCACACACTTGTAATCCCAGTACTTGGGAGGCTGAGACAGGAGGATCACAGGTTGGAGGACAGCCTCAGCAAGTAGTGAGACTCTCATCAACCTAATGAGACCCTTTTTCAAACTAAACCTAAAATAGGGCTGGGGTTGTAGCTTGGAGGTAGAATGCCCCTGGGCTCAATCCCCAGTACCACACACACACAAAAGAAAAGAATAAAAAATAGGGCTGGGGGTGTAGCTCGGAAGTAGAATGCCCCTGGGTTCGATCCCCAGTACCACAAAAAAAAAGAAGACTTTCAGTTAGCCATGATTACTATGTTCAAAGAACAAAGGAAAGCATGTCTAAAGGATTAAAGTATGAGAACACTGCCTCACCAAATAGAGATTAATAGAGAAACAGAAATTACAAATAGGAACCAATTAAGCCAAGCACAGTGCACATACTTAAAATCCCAGTGACTCTGGAAGCTGAGGCAGCAGGATGACCAGTTTGGGGCCAGCCTGGGCAACTTAGTGAGACTCTGTCCCAAAATAAAAAATAAAAAGGGCTGCAGATATAGTTCACTGGTAGTGTCCCTGGGTTCAACCCCCAAGAAAGAAAGGGAGAAAGAGGAAGGAAGGAAAGAAAGAAGGAAAGGAGAGGAGAGGAACCAATTTGAAATTCTAGAATAGGAAAGTGCAATAACTAAAATGAAAAATTCACTGAAGGACTGCAACACAGATTTGAACATGGAGAAAAAAGAATCACAGAACTTAAAGATAAGTCATAGCTGGGTGTGGTGGTGCACGCTTGCAATCCCAGTACTTTGGGAGGCGGAGACCGGAGGATCCAGGTTCGTGGCCAGCCTCAGCGCTCGCTCTCTCTCTCTCTCTCTCTCTCTCTCTCTCTCTTTCTCTCTCCATCTCCCTGTCTCTCTCTCTCTACTAAGTGAGGCCCTCCGCAACTTCGTGAGACCCGGTTTCAAAATAAAGGATAAAAAATAGGGCCCGGGGTGTAGCGCGGAGGTAGAATGCCCCGGGGTTCAATCCCCAGTACTGCAAAAAAAAAAAAAAAAACGATAAGTCATTGAGATTATCCAATCTGAGTGATAGAATGACTAGAGCTTTAGACTTGTGAGACAGCACCAAGAGTAATGATGTACGGTATACAATAAATACCCAAAAGTAGAGAAAAGAAAAGGAGAGAAAGAGTATTTGAAGAAATAATGGCCTGACTTCCTAAATTTGACAGAAAACATTGATCTGCATAGTGAAGAAGTTAGATGAGTTCCAAGTAGAATAAAAAGAGATCTACACTAAGATATATTATAGTCAAAATGTCTGTAGCCTAAGTGAGAGAATCTCAAAAAGATTTGCAAGAGAAAAGCAACTTATCACGTACATCACATACATTACACATAAGAAGGCAGTGGGAAGACATATTCAAAGTGCTAAAAGAAAAATAATTTCAAGGCGGGCGTGGTGGCGCACGCTTGTAATCCCAGTACCTGGGAGGCTGAGACAGGAGGACTGCAGGTTTGAAGCCAGCCTCAGTAACTTAGTGAGACTCTGTTTCCAAATAAAAAATAAAATAGGTCTGGGGTGTAGCCCAGAGGTAGAAGGCCCCTGGGTTCCATCCCTAGTACCACACACACACATACACACACACACACACACACACACACACACACAAATAAAAATAATAATAATAATAATTTCAACCAATAATTATATATCCAATGAAACTATA